>JBBPMP010000236.1:0-31787 GCA_038090395.1 Boletales sp. KT-2023a | reverse complement strand
TTAGTCTCTTAGTCCGTCTTCAAGACGTATAGTCATCGTCCTTCGTGGCCCTTGAACTGAGTTTTACCTCTTCTGTATCTCTTCCTTTTCGCCAGCTCTCTATGGACCTGATCACTGATCTCCCTATCTCCTCGGGTTTTGATTCTTTGTTGGTTGTGGTCAACCACAGCCTTTCAAAGGGGGTAATTCTCATGCCCTGTCAAAAATCCATTGACGCTGCAGGCGTAGCCCTTCTTTTCTACAACAATGTCTTCAAATGGTTCAGTTTACACGAATCGATCATCTCCAATCATGGACCACAATTCACCTCAGCCTTTGCCAGAGAACTCGCTCGCCTACTGCACTACGATGTTCACCTCTCCACCGCATATCACCCTCAAACCAACAGCCAAACTGAACAAGCAAACCAGGAGATTGAAACATACCTCTGCCTCTTCTGTGAAAATCAACTGCATGCTTGGTCCTCCTTCATTACCTCTGCCGAATTCCATCACAACTCTGCCCCTCACTCGTCCACCAAAACATCCCCTTTCTCTCTAATGCTAGGCTACGATCCTTGAGCATATCCCTCTCTTGGAAAAACCTTTATCCCTGCCCTCTCCTCTTGCCTCAATGCCCTGGAAGAATCATGAAAGGAAGCTCTAGCAGCACACAAGTCTGCTTGCTGCTTGATGACTCAACACTGTACCCGATGATTCTCCCCATGGAAAGTCGGAGATAAGGTCTGGCTAGAAGCCACCAACCTTCGCATTCCCTTCCCGTCTAGGAAACTCACACCCAAACGATTGGGACCATTTGAGATCAGTCAGGTACTATCTCCTCTCACATACCGTCTCCGTCTCCCTCCCGCCTGGAAAATCCACAATGTCTTCCATGCCACCCTTCTTTCCCCCTTTTGCTCCACTGAAGCATATGGCCCTTCATTTCCCACTCCACCCCCTGACGTCATTGATGGGGAAGAAGAATATGAAGTAGACAGAATTCTCTCACACAAGGGCTCCCCTGGCCATTATCAGTACCTAACCACATGGAAAGGTTACTCAGCATCCGAAAACACCTGGGAACCTGAACGTAATCTTCGCCACACACAGACCATCCTCTCTGCCTACAAAAAGACTCACTCTCTGCGATAATTTCCCCATGAATGCTACCCCCATCGACATTGCTTATTCCCAACTATTCAATTCCAGATCTTGTGCTAGACGTTTGTTCCTCCCTCGTCATCCCAAACTTTCCTCTGCTCACTTCCTTGAACACGAGTGCTTTTGTCATTTCTCAGACTGTCCTGTCCATCGATCATTCTGATTTGCTTCTGTTTCTCTCTCTTCATCAACCTCCTTCTTTCCCTACTTCTCGATGTCCGTCAACTCCTCTTCTCCCTCTTCGTCACCACTCTTGGGACCCCCTTCCAGTTCTATCTCTTTATCTTCTCCCTTACGCTCCAGGCCTGTACAGGCTATCTACTTACCCACCTCCGCCATCAACACTCTCTACGCCGGCATCCTCACCGAACCTACCCTCATCCACGCCCTCAAAAATGACCCACTCTATGTAGCAGATGACATCACTCAGGAACTAGTATGCCTCTTCCTTGACGTTGCAAAAATCCAAAACTATCACTTTCTCTCTGCCCCTTCTGACCTCCCCACTACTTTTGGTCTTCCCCTTCATATGCTTATCGGTCGTCTTCCTGAACGAGTTCTCTTGATCCTTCATCTTCATGGTTTTCATACTTTTGTCGAACATCTAGATCCCATTTCTTTGTACCCTACCTTTCGTCGCATTTACCTTTCTCTTCCTATTGCTGATCGTGACCATTACCTCGCCTCCATTGACTCTATCCCCACCATCACTACCTCCCAAGTCCTCATCACATCCCCCTCACCTCCTCCCCTGCCTGTTGTCACCCCATCATGACCCCTTGCTGACCGACTCTTGTCTGTCGAGCTCATCCCTCACCATCGTGTCAACAATCCTACCATCTTCTCCGATGGATTTGTTGTTGACCAAGGCATGCTTGCATGCAATCGGGAGCACATTCAATTCTTCCGCAGTCCTGATGGCCATCGCATCCTCTCTTTGGCAGTTCAGACTCTTTCCTCTCCTGTCTCTCAAACTCCTGCTTCACCATCTACCCACTGCTATCATTGCCATCGTCTTGGGCACTATTGGAAAAACTGTACTGAGTACCAATGCCCTTCATGCCATACCTCCACCCCTGGTCATCCGGTTTGTCTTTGCTTCCGCACCCTCTGCACTGCATGCTTGCACTGGGGTCATTCTGATCACTTCTGTCCTGCTCATGCCTGTGCTCATTGCAACCAAGCTGGCCACATCCTTGCCGACTGCCCCTTTGAAAACCACACCTCTTCACAGGCCTTCTCAGCATCTTTCCCTTCCCCACCACTGGTGGATTCTTTGTGACAGTTGAGGTCTGGGACTTCAAATGTATGGAGGGGGTAATGTTACAATCGTCTACCTATGCACCTTTTTTTCCTTCACTTCCCTTTCATTAGAGTGCACTTCACACACCGTTGTGTCATACTTGCTTACCATATGGTGACACGTCCCTTTTCTCTTTACATCATCTTGATCATTCTCTGATGATGTGTCCCTTTATTCCTTCATATTCCACAACATTCTATGCTTACGCGTCACCAGGTATATAGTCTTGTAGTTGACCTACTTGTTCTGTATTCTCGATCTGTGCAATCTAGCATATCTTCTTGAGTCACCCTCAGTCCTTCAGTCTCCTCAGTCCCTCAGTCCCTCAGTCCACCTTCTAGGCGTATAGTCATTGTCCTTCATTGACTTCAAGCTGAGTTGTACCTCTTCGTGAGTGTCCTGCTCATTGGTATCCCTTCAACTTGGTCTTGGTCTATACAAGGTATGCTCTGCATAACACTTTTGAGATTGTTGAAATCTTCAAGCAAAATGGGATGCATTTATTTGAGAACAAAGAATGTGCAAAAGCCACTGCAAATGCCAGCCACTTATGGTTTGGTGAGTCAGCTTAACTAGGCATATATAATCTGGTACTAATGAATATTTGACTTGTAAATCACAAGGTGGCAGGTGCCCAACCATATGTATCTATGAGACCTGGAACACTGAACCTATCATCTTGGGATCCAACATGGATGATGATAGTTTTGAAAATAATGCTCTCAGTCAATTATCCAACTCAGTGTCTGGCTTAGTGATCTTGCTCAGAACACAAGTGTTCACTGCACAATACTGTAGATTACTCAATCATCATCCAAAGAAGAATTTTGTATTTTCTTCACCAGAATCAGAGTCAATGTCAGCACATGATGGAAAAGGTGAAGGATGGTATATACAGTATGCTTGTCCTGCACTATCATATGTGTTATGCTTGGTCCAGGTAGGAACAAGCATAGGCTCAAAGAGAACTAAAGAGAGGGTCAAAGTCCAAGGGGTCTAGTTAAGGACTTGCCAGATGACAAAGGGTTCAACTGTGAAGATTTTACCTTTTGCCCCTATCTTCACACTGCATTATGCAACCTCAAGCTGTGTTGTAAGACACCACCACTCAAGAAGTAGAATATAGAAGTCCCCCATAGTCTTGTGACTTCTCCAGCAAACCAAGGTTAAGGGTTTTACATGTGTCAATCTACATTTGTGGATATTTCCCCTGATGCATTCTCAAGATGTCATATCATTCTTGGATATGATATTTGATCCCTGACATCATCAAGAAGATCTCATGCTGGACATCTGGAAGTAACATTCTTAGATGCAATCCAATGTGATCATGGACTTGCCATTTGGCATTTCTTGGTTATTTAAGTTTCTTGTTGGTTCATTGGTTCATAGCTCCATCTGAATCTAGAGCTGCATTTTGTTGTTGTTGCATTTCATAGGTCCATTCGACTCTAGACCTAGTTGTACATAGTTAGTGATTCCCATTTCATAGCCTCATTGTGGTTCCAGGGCTTTTCTGGTTATAGTATAGCATTATCCTATGGGTATAGGGTAGTGGTAGCATAGCATGGTCTGTGCACCATGTAGGTACAGTATAAGTAGGGCTAAGTAGCATTGTAGTACCTTAGTCTTGATATTATCAATCCTTATGCACATTTTAAGGCATTTTGCCTCTTCTAAGTTGCTCAGAGTTGATTGTCAGACTCACCCCATCCTTTTGCACATCTGTGCATCATGTCCAAGAAAGAACAGATGTTTTGTACTGTCAAGAAGAGTACATCACACATGACCACGCTGGCAAGTCAAGGCATGCACCTGTTGGGCATCAGCCCATTCATTTCTTTGGGTTTTTGCTTAGATCCAAGATCCTAACATCAGCCAACAAGGCAATTGGTCAAAGATCCAAGAAAGGTTCAGTCAACAAAGGAAGTTGACAGCAAGACCAGAGGTTTGCTCAACAAGAGTGTTGATGAAGGGATCAAAGGTTCAAAGTGAAGTGAGGGTAGATTGAACAGAACTAAGCTAAGGTACATTAAGATGTAACAATGGCTTATATACAATACTACTCAAAGGAATGTCATGGAATGTCATAGAACATTCATGACTAAACAAAAAAAGATAAGACATGCCTTATGGTGAAGATAAAAGAAACATACAGTATCTACCTTAGATTTTCCTAGAATAGGTATATGAGGATATGTTTTCACTTCATTCTTTAAATAAGTATTTACAAGTATGCTGTAATCATTGATTTTAATACATAATTTTGAATAAGTTAATGCCAACAGCCAATCAGAATGAAGCATTCCCAATATGTTCTGCTGACAAATGCAATATACAGATTTGGTCTGTGAATAGTATTCATATCAATAATCGATTTCCTGTCATATGCAAAATATTTGACAAATTTATGTATATTGGTTATCAGATGTTGAGTATGACTAAACTTTCTATTTAGAATATGCTAAGCTGAATATGATAAGCTATCATATATTTCACATAGTTACAAAATGAGCTAAATTATTTTAGATGTACATAGCAGGAAACCCAGGCAGAATATGTTCCCAGAGTGGAGCCCAATATGTCCATGCAACTTATTTGTTCATGCCCAAGGTGTTATGAGGATGTTGACTATAGTATGAGCTAAGCTGTTTTCCCATGCTTGTTGCTTACTCAGAATGTTTAGCCAGACCTGATTATATAATTTCTACAAAGGACTTCTGATACCGCACGTGTTCAGTCCATGGTTTTCCAAACATTCACCGGTGCACGTTTGTTGAACACCATGAATGTTCACTGACCAGCAGAACACCGTTTGATATCCTGCCCGGGCAAATCTAAGTCATCACATTTCATAGGTGTGTGTTTTTTTTCGCGTACATGTGCCAGATTTACAGTCATACTGTGTGACACAGGCTGGACCGTCAGTTCGACCTCGAAACAAATTCACGATCCAGGATCTCACACAGGATCCCATGGGTTAAAAAAAAAAATTCTCCTGGTTTCGACACGACGTTTGTTGCCCGACGCGCGTTTCAGGTGGCCAGGTCCCCCCCATCATCTACATCTTGAACCCGGACCGTTTTGCTTGCGCGAAGATCACTCGTGTGGAATCTGGATCTCAACACACCGTGCTAGGCCCGTGAGTGAGCAACCATCTATTCTCCCCCTCCCCTTCTACGGTATCGCCCTGAATCGTCGTGTTTCGCCGACTCGGTACGTATCGCCGAACGCTTCTTTTTTTTTTTGTTTTTGTTTTCCCCTAGGCACTCCATGTCCGCCCGCCCCCTCGTTGCCTCCCGTCGGACCCCCTTCAAGCGGTGCGATGCGATCTGGGATGCGCATCTGAACCGCATCGTCATACAGAGCCGACGGTTGAACGGATCAAACTTTTTCCCGCCCTTTTTATTTTTTTATTTTTTCTACGACAACGTCCTGACACGTTTCAGGTCCCTGATCCGCGCTCCCGCTCTCTCTCGTGCGTCTCTTCCTTCTCTCTTTGCCGAGGACTTGCATTGGAAGCCGCCCATACCGCACCTGCGGTCCGACATCCATCCATCCAGATCCCATCGCCGCAGGCCAAGGAATAAAATAAAAAAGAATATGGACATGAACATGAACAAGGGGGAGAAAGGGGGGAGAGCCTCGAAATGAACGTGTCGGAGGTTACGGGTGCCTAGCGTACGACGCGTATTTAATGTCCCGAATTCATATTCTTTTTTTTTTCCGAGGAGCCGACTCGAATGTTGTTGTCACCGTCAGGTTGCTCCCCGCGGCGATGACGACGAACCGACGAAAGAAGCAAGTCATGGCCATCATCTCATCGACGGTCTGTTTCCGCATGACAGATCCAAAAAAGAAGACGAGCTCCATTCGAGGCACCTTCAATGGAGATGGAACTGTGTGTGCAACGCATCCAGCGTCATCGTTTGCACCCAAATCACACCACGTTTTTAACCCGCAAAATATATGCACATTCCTGAATCAAAAAACAGAACGTCGCAATGATCGCACACATTGTACCAAAAAAGAAAAAAAAACCCAATGCATTACGCTCTTTTCGACCGCCCCCGCCCCCGCCCCCGACCTCGACCCTGCCCGCTGCGCCTGCCCCCGCCCTCGCCCCTTGCGTCGCTGCGCCTGCCCCAATGATCAAAGACACTACTACCAAACAACGTCGAGACGAACGCACCTCGGCCTTGACCCGCGCCTGCCTCCCAAACAGCTTTTCCCGCTCCGTCGGACTTTCCACCTCGCTCACCGTGCTCGACGCTCTCGGTGACGTCGCCCTCTCGGATGCTTCGTTTTCTTCCTCCTCTTCCTCCTCGTCCTCCTCGTTATCGTCGTCGTCATCAGATACATCGCTCCACGCCTTTTTCGTCCTGGCCCGTCTGTGCGTACAAAACACGTCAATCACCCCCACCTACCCCCACCCAACCAAAACACAAACGAAAAACTCACTTTTGCCCCTGCACGCGCACCCGTGTCGTCTTGCGCTTCACAGGCGGCGACGACCGTCGCTTCTCCTTATTACCCCACACATGCACGCACGCCCGCAAGTTTCAGCGCACCCATTCCCTCTCTTTCCAACCCAAACCAACGCCACGCACCTTGTTCGCCGCCTTCGTTCCCCCTCCCTTCATGTTCCGCAACCACGCCGTCGTCTCCGCGGACAGATACTGCGTCTGAATCACCTGCGCACGCGAGCGCGTCTCAGAACAAACCAAACAAACAAAAATCGGTCCTTCTCCCCCGGTTGCGCACCTTCGCAACGGCCTCCGGACCCGGCAACGGTCGCAGAATGTCCGAAGGCAGCTTGATCTTGCCCGGATAGCTCGGGAGCGTCCATTGCCGACCTTGAGCGCGCACCTTGATCATCTCTTGCGCGAGCTCCGCCATCGTGTATAGATGCTAAATGAAACGCCGGTCCATGTATGTGTGAGCGTGCTCGCGCGCTCGGGGAAGGGGGTAACATCGATCCCGTACCTCGCTATACGTGTGCGATTCGGCGTCCCGCACCGTCTTGGCCTTGATGGCGAGGTGGTACAGGAGCGCGACGTTGTCGGCCGTCGCGATCAGGTCCAGGTAAAAGTCGATGTACCTGACGAGGCGGATCAGCACCCTCACGGACAGCAAGGAGACCCCCCCACTTGGCCATCTCTTGCATGGAGTCGTGCGCATTCGAGAAATCGGGATGGTGCGCGAGGAGATGAAGGAGGCGGATAAAGATGATCTCGAGTTGGTCTACACGCGCAGCGGGCTGGATGGATCGCGCGATGAACGTAATATATGCTATCGCTCTATCTCGAACGTCAGCTTCGGGGTCGTGAATCGTCAAGAACGGTATGGTGTTGAACCGCGGGGAGAGTTTCCGTGCGGTCAACAAAGACACGAGTTTGGTTAAAAAGTGGATGCGGACGTGATAACACGGGTCCTGGCAAGGACGTCACGACGTGCGCGATCAGCCGTGCGAGAACCTACCTGCACCATGATTGCGAGCCATATAAAGTTGGTGCTGATCACGTTTGCAAACGCGTCGACGGTACAGAGGTGTAAAAGCGACACGGCCGCTTGCAGTCGCATGTGTGACTTGACCGGCGAACTGTCCACCGCATCCGCCGAAAACGAGCCAGAATGCTCGAGCAACGTTGCAAACATCTTGAGCGCAGGCGTCGCCAGCGCCACCGCGGCAACGGCAGACGCGCTCGCAAGACAGCGATTTCGACAGACCTTGAGCGCGAGGATCCTAGCCTTTTGTATCGGTGGCAGACCGTCGTCTTCGACCCAGTCCTCATCCGTATCCATCTCGTGCTGTAAAAACATCGGGCTCTACGTGTCAGAAACTGTTGTGCGCGCACATACCGGATCCGTTGACCGTCGACCCATGAGCAATTTCTTGACGAGAAAGGCCATGGTGGCGTCGCTCCGATGCTCAAACGCGTCGGGCTTGAAACGTGCCATCTGGGCTAGAACGGTCGTATGACCGACGAGTGCCTCCGGGGTCGCTGCCGACAGCTTCTCCGAGATGGCCTTGGGGCCCATAAGCGACGCGCAATCGTGCACCAAGGACACGCACCTCGATCATGTCCAGACAGGCTTCATCGTGGCCCTTCAAGAACGCCAACAAGCGCGCGGCAAACTTGGCGATCTTGGCGTTCTCGCCGAGCGCAAACCGGCGTATCCGATCGAGGGTGCGTCTGGCGTGCCATGCCAACCAAGATGTATAAGAAAAAAGAGAAAGAGAGACGAGGGACGCACTTGTCCAAGGCTGTCTGCGAGTCGTCCACCTTGGCGAGCGCGGCGAGCGCATGTGTCCCAACCTCGAGCAGCATCACGTTCTTTTCGTCGGCAATCGCCTTGGTCAGTTCGCTCACGTGGGGTTTGTACAGCGCCGGACAGTGTTTGGACACAAAGGTCAACAACTGTTGGGCGTGTTTGGAGGATGGGGCGGACGTTTGGACCCTCTTGATGAGAGTCGGAATCGAGGACTGGTTGACGATCCGAAGGGTGGCGCGGCGGACAAGGACGGTCATTGTCGGGAGGATGGACTCGAGGGACTGCTCGACGCGGCGTAGAAACTCGTTCGAAGCCTTGACGACCGTCTTGAGATCCGACTGGGGATCCATGCATTGCTTCAGTAGCCGGTACAGCCTGTTTTCGTTTGCCTTTGCAAACTCGCGGAGGTCCTCTGCCGCCTTTTGGGGATCGACGAATTGGCCTGGAAAGGGTCAAGGAGGAGGAGAGGGCGATCTGAAAGGGGGCGTACGAGACAAGTGTCTGATGAGATTGTGGAGTCGCTGTACGATGGCTTCTTCGTTTTCGTCAATGACACCACCCTGGGACGCAGATGAAGGGCATGTCGGAGAGCGAGAGACGGCTCACGTTGTTATGGACGCACGCTTCTAGATAATGTTCATAGATGGTCGGGCGGCTAGAGGGGTGGTCAAGGACGGCAGTCGAAGAGGAAGGCAGGACGGACCTTGCTTTGATGCCGGACATGGACAAGATGGTGTTGATAGCGAGGGGATCTAGATGTTGCATGACACTGAGCAGATGGTCGGTCCACACGACCTCGTCCACGTCAGCGGTTCTTGAGGTAGAGGCAGTGGGGGGAGAAGACGCGGCAGGGAGGGGAAGAATGTAGTCGGCGATGACCTGCTCTGCAGCGGCCTTGGCCTCTGGGGTCATGTTGGAGATGTGCAAGATTTCGTTTGGAATCCAGGAAAAGTGGCGGATGGCAAACGGATCCCGGTTATCGCTAGGAGGAGGTGAGGGGAGGATAAGAATCGGGAGAACGACGTACATTTCGGGGTATGCGAGGCGGTAGAGGACGCCGACGGCGGACATGGCTTCGAGACGGACAGGGTGCTTCTTGTCCATACCGCGGCCTGCGACGGCACGAAGCTGGGCTTCGGAGACGGAGTGGAGGACGGTGTCGTAGTCGAGCTGGGAATAGACTTTGCAGACGGCGGCACGGACCTTTTCGTCCGGATCGAGAAGTTTGAGCTGGAGCATGTCTGGAAAAAGAGGTGAGCGTAAAGGGGATGACGATGGAGGGGCATGCCTTGGACGGTCTCCCTGTGTTCGGGGAGGTTGACGATGAGGCGGGAAGCGGCTTCGACAAGCTTGAGGCGAACGGGTGCGGCCTTGTCGTTTTTGCGCATGAGCCAGACGTTCCAGGTGGAGGGGTACTTTCGGATGAGGTCGGGGCCGCCCTTTTCGGCAAACATGTCGCCGAGGGCCTGGGTGACAATGAGACGGACCTGGACGTGGTCGACGCGGAGCTCCTCCTCGAGCTGGGGGATGACACTGTGGAGGAGGGCGGGGCAGGAGACGGAGAGCTGGGTGACGAGGTCGTGTGCGGTGCGGACGTCGTCGAGGTCGCTGTCGTCGCGAGCACCGGGGAGGATGCAGTCGGTAAAGTACTGGCAGACGTGGCGCTGGAGCTTGTCGGCGGTGGCGTTGCAAACGTGGACGGCGAGCCTGTACGCGGGCTGGTCGAGGCGGGGGTGCTTGTGGCGGAACTGGGCCATGATGGCGTCGAGGACGTCGGTGGGGAGGGACTGGCACTCGTCGATGAGAGCGACGAGGATGTCGGCGATGTAGAGTTCAATCTTTTTAGCGAGGTCGCGGCGGACGAGGGCGAAGAGGGCGCGGAAGATGTCTGGCATGAGTTCGTCGGCGTGGGGGAGGTCACAGACGAGGACGACGGACTTGACGGTGGAGAGGGACTCGAGGAGGTGAAAGTACTCGTTGTAGTACGGCGCGTCGGTGCCGGTGAGGCCTGCGTCAAGCTGGCGGAAGAAGAACTGGAAGATGTCGCGGAGTTCGTGGTGGGTGTACGGCGCGTCCGGTGCGTGGAGACGGAGGAGGTCGGCGAGACAGCACGCGGTGTACGCCTTCACGCCCCTGTCCTTGTGCAGCAGGAGCGCGGTCTGGACGAGCTGTGGCCTGACGGTGGCGAGCGACTGCACCGCGACGCGCTCCTGGTCGAGCTCTGCAAGTTCAGCGTGGAGCGCTCTGAGTTTCTTGAGGAGGACGTCGGTCGTGCCGACGAGCGTGTCGGCGAACGCGAGTCTCGTCGTCGTTGTCATCGTCAACTTCTACAACGCGAATTTCGATCTCCGACCGAATATCATCCATCCCATGTCCCTCCCGCCAAAGGAGCGCAAGCTGTTCTCGGACCTGCTCCAGGCGTACGAGCAGAAGCAGCTCGCGAGGGGACGCAAGATTGCCGACCAGATCCTGAAAAAACACCCCCAGCATGGCGAAACCCTCTGCATGAAGGGCCTCTTCCAGGTCCACCAGGGAGAGCGCGACCCCGGCATCGCGCTCGTCAAGGCCGGCATGCGCAACGACCTCCAGTCCCACATCTGCTGGCACGTCTGGGCGCTCATCCAAAAGGGCGAGCACAACTACGAGGAGGCGCTCAAGTCCTACGCGATGGCCCTCCGCATCGACAGGGACAACTTCAACATCCTCCGCGAGACCGCCATCCTCCAGACCCACATCCGCCAGTACGACGCCCTCGTCGACGCCCGTCTCCACATGCTCCGTCTCCGCCCCTACGTCCGCGTTCACTGGATCGGCGCAGCCCTCGCCTACCTCCTCGCTGGCAACCTCCCCGAGGCGAGGCGCTTCCTCGACCACCTCGACAACTTCTTGCGGGTGCGTCTCCGTCCGCGCCCTCTCCGTCCCTCACCTTCCCCCTTTAGAACGTGCCCCCCCGCGACCCCGAGTACGCCGAGCTCGTCTTTTTCCATGTCCGCCTCCTCGAGCAGCTCGGCGACCCCCACCAGGCCCTCGCCCTCTTGGACGCCAAGGCCGCCGACGGTCTCCTCCTCGATCGCCCCGCTATCGCCGAGTGCAGAGGTCCGTCCCACCACCCCCTCCTTCCGTCTGCTCATCCCCCCCAGCCCGTCTCTACGGCGTCCTCCAGACCACCAACCCGGACGACACCCAAAAACTTGCCTGGGCCGACGCCGCCGATCGCACCTGGCGCGACCTCATCGACCAAAACCCGGACAACCAGGCCTACTATGAACGCCTCCTCGCCAACGCGGGCATCCATCTCGGTAATCCCCCTACTACTTGCCCCAGCCCCCTCTGACGCCCGACAGACGCCCTGACCGACGACTCCCGTGCCAAGGCCCTCGACATGCTCGACGCCTTTGCGTCCGACCACCCCAAGGCGCTCGCTCACCGGCGTCTCGCCCTCGCCATCGCCCAAGGTGAGCAATAACATCATCTCCACACTCCATCCCGACCCGCCCTAGGCGACACCTTCAAGGCGCTCGTGGACCCCTACCTCCGGCATGCCATCCAAAAGGGCATCCCCTCCCTCTTTAGCGACCTCAAGACGCTCTACGCCGACCCGTTCAAGCGCGACACGATCCAGTCCCTCGTTGAGGACCTCTCTGCCAACCCCGCCGATCCCGCCGACTACCTCTGGGCGCTCTACTTTCTCGCCCAGCACTACGCGTCGCTCGGCGACCATCCCCGCGCGCTCGACGTCCTCCACCGCGCGATCGCCCACACGCCCACCCTCCCGGAGCTGTACATGACCAAGGCCCGCGTCCTCAAACGCGCCGGGGACCCGTACGGCGCCGTGCGCGCCATGGACGACGCCCGCAGGCTCGACGGCCAGGATCGCTACGTCAACACCAAGTCCGCCAAGTACCGCCTTCGCGCGGGCATGGTCTCCGAGGCCGACGACGTCCTCGCCCTCTTTACAAAGGTACTCCTCCCCTTCTTCCCGTTCGTCCACGTTCCGACCGCCCGTGCTGACCGGACGTAGAAGGGCATGCTGCCTGCGACGGACTTGCTGGACATGCAGGCCCTACACTACCTCGTCGAGCTCGGCGATGCACACAGACGGCTCGGCAGATACCACCTCGCGCTCAAGACGTACTATGCGATCCAAAAGGTTGGACCCGGCTTTTTTTTCGCGACTTGACCTGCGCCGGCCCGCTGACCAGGCACACACAGGTGTTTGACAAATTCCGCGAGGAGCAATACGACTTTCATCTGTACTCGCTTCGGAAGAGCATGCTCGGTTCGTACATGGGGTGCGTCACCGTCGACCCGGTCGCCGCCCTCCCGGGTCTTTCTCACGGCGTGTACAGGATGCTCGCATGGGAAGACAATCTCCACTCTCATCCGGCCTACATTCACGCTGCCGTGTGGAGCGCTCGCGTAAATCGCTCTCGCGCGTGTTTTGGGTAGAGAATCCTACGCTAACGGGGTTAACTACCTGCCCAGATATGGATTCAGCTCTACGACGATCCCTCGATCATCAAGTCGCTCCATCCACCCGGTGAGGGACATTCCGACCCCCTCGACGTGTTCGCTGCTGAGCGAGATCTGAATAGAACCATCGGGGGATGTGTCCAAGAAGGCGCTCAACAAGGCAAAGAAGGCGGCTCATAAAGTGACGACGGAGACCCCGGACTTGGACGAGCCGGGCACACAAAAGGGTAATCCCTGTCGTTGTCTGGTAAACGATCGCTGACGGGGGATGCGTGCAGCGCGCGGGAAACAAAACGAGGACAAGGGACTGGAGCCACCCCAGGCCAAGGACGACGATCCAGAGGGGCTCAAGCTCGTCACGGCGGACGATCCGTTGGAGCGGGCGAGCAAGTTTTTGGGCACGTTAGGGACGTTTGGCAAGGATGACGTCGATGTGAATGCGACGATGTTTGACGTGGCGATCCGGCAGAGTGGGTGTCTGGGTCTCGGTTTCACGATGGGCTGACATGGGCGCAGAAAAGTACTTGAAGGCGGCGCAAGCGCTGCGTCGTGCTCACGCCACGGACGCACGCCATCCTCGGGTGCATGTGCGTATCGTGGAATTGGCCCAGAGAGGTGCGTGGTCTGGGCGATGATCAGATCGCGCGCTGAACGTGTGTATAGCCAATGAGGTGCCGGAGACGTTTGCATCAGTGCTTGACGAGACGATCGGAGTGCTGAAACCGGACGGGATGTCGTTGGACGTGTTTCACTCGCAGTATCTGCAATCCCGGGGTGCGTGTGCACAGGCACTGGTCGCGTGTGCCAAGGTGTCGCGGATGCTGGGTGGGACGCGGGAGCAGGAGGAAGAGATCATGTTTGGGGCGTTTGCAGAAGGCGTTTTGCTTGGGATCGAGGTGCGTCGTGAGCGCGAACGCGGGCCTGTGCATGTGGCATGACATTGGAAACAGGAGGCGCGGGAGATGTTGGACTATTTGCAGGAGATTCAATCGCCGCGGACGGAAGCATTTCGGATAGAGTGTGAAGGACGTTTCGCGTTGAGCAAGGTGTTCAAGACGGAGGTGGAGCAGGCAGCGATGAGACGACAATGCGTGGACGGGGGGGAGGAGAACGAGGTGGAGACGGTGTTTTGAAAAGGTTTGATAGGCATATGTGGTTTAGGGCAGGCACAAATTAGTTGGCGCGTGGGAAGAATGAATGAGGGACCTCGCAACAACCAGGACAACACGACGTGAACTCGCTCGACCATCTCTCGACGAAGCACATAACATGGTGAGTGACGAGGCTTGGGGCATCCATTCATCGCCTGCGGCACAGGGAGGGGCAGGGGGTGGCGGTGGGCGGTGGGAGATGGGTGGATGCCCAGGCGTCGAGCCGGATGCGATCGCTCACGGCTGCACTAGACCAAGAAGAGAAGAAACGGTGGACGCAACAAAAAGGGACGTGGCCACGTCGGATTTGTGCGGTGCTCCAACTGCTCGCGATGCGTGGGCAAAGACAAGGCGATCAAACGGTTCACGGTGCGCAACATGGTCGAGAGCGCGGCGGTGCGGGACATCAGCGAGGCGAGCGTGTACCCAGGTGCGTGATTGCGCGGGCGGGCGGTTTCGAACACGTACAGGATGCTGACCGGGTGGAACACAAGAATATGTGATTCCGAAACTGTACATCAAAATTGCGTACTGCGTGTCGTGCGCGATCCACTCGCACGGTGAGCGGACATGTCGTGTGTGTGGTGGGAACCTGACGTGTGTTATTCTTGCCCCCATCAGTCGTGCGTGTGCGATCGCGCGAGGGCCGTCGCAACCGCGCCCCACCGCCTCGCATCCGGTGGAAAGACGGGAAAAAGGTGAATCCGGCTGTCGCGGCGGCGGAGGATGCGAAAGCGGGAGGGCCCAAGGCGTAATGAAACCCGAATGGAGTGAAACGCGCGATTGGCGGAGACTTGCGAGTTGCTGTAGACCGAGATGCGCGGAGGGGGGCGTGAGAATGTATTATGTGATGCACCGTACCTGCCGACATGTTCCCGACGATGATGGAGATTCGGATAAATAGCACGCATGAAAAAAAAAAAATGATGGCATTGATCAATCATGGCCTGGCTTTCTCTCCCAGTCGAGCTTCGTCTCGCCATCGTGCACATCCTCCCGCCCGATGCCGTCCGCGCCTTCTCCATCGTCGACGCCGCCACCCGCGCCCTCTGTCTCCCCACCATCTTCTCCCATGTTCACCTCCCCTCCGCCGCCGCCCTCCTTGCCTTTGTTCGCCACGTCCCCCCCGTCTATGGCACCTACGTCAGATCACTCGCCATATCCACCCGCGGTGCCACACGCCCGATCACCGACCCCATCCTCGCCATCCTCCACGCCTGCCCCCGTCTCCACGTCCTCTCCCTCGCCCTCGCCGACCCCGTCGACTCCGAGCGTCTCGTTCCCGCCTTTGCAACCCTCTCCCACGTCCACACCCTCGACGTGAGCTCCGCCGCCACAGAGGACGTCTCGCCCGTGTGCGTCCCCGTCCGCTCTTCCCCGTCACATCCATCCACTGACCTTGCACCCTCCCCCAGCTCGGAGCGTCTCGTCGTCGCTCTCGCCGCCTCCCTCCCCTCCCTTGCCCACCTCCGTCTCTCCCGCATCACCCGCTCGGCCGTTCACGTCGACTCTTGCGACGTCCCTTACGGTGTCCCTATCGTCACAAACGACCTCGACGTCCCTGCACATCCCATTTTGGGTTCAGATCTCTCATTGCCCCAATTATTACGTCTTGACCTCTTCTCCCTCGCCATCCGCGACACATGGCTGGGCTGTGACTCGGAAATCGAGATCGATCGTGCTGTGTCCTTGCAGAACCTCGTCCTCACCGGTTCCATGTATGGTGATACCCAGTCCGAGTCGCACGCATGCACCGCCTGGCTTCGTGCGTGTCCACAGCTGCGCTCGTTTGAGCTCGGCACCTCCCTCGTCACGTCCTCGCCCGAGCAACCGCTCACGCTCCCCCGTCTGTCTCACGTGCACATCAACGCGTCCCGCGTTCCCGTCGACGACTTTCCGTCGACCATGGACGTCTTCAAGTCGTGTCAGGTCGAGTCCCTCTCGATCGCGTGCGAGCAAGACGACCCCGTGGACGACTTTGCACGCGAGTGCGCCATGGACGATCTCTCGGATTGGCGTGCCGCCGTGGACGATTTTCTGGCTGCGCGCGAAAAAGATGCATGGGACGGTCTCGCACGTGTCACGGTCTCGTTTGCACCTGACGTGCGTGCTGCGTGGAACGTTTGATGTGATCAATAATGTATCGTTATTCTTTCTTCTTTTTTTTTCGCATTTGGGGTTACGCGGATGTAAAACACCTACCGAGTATGTAAGATAGATACCCTTTGGCTGTGCCCCTTTGCCCGATGTCATAGTCAATCTGGTTGGAATATAAATAGAAGTAACCATGAGGTCCGGTTGGTTCGTGACTGGTCGTAGGGATTAGATTACATATGGTGTTCTGACGGCAGGGTCCGCAGTGCGGAGATAGCCCCGGTCCGAACAGAACGAGGAGGACCCAAGCGTTATCGCGTCCGATCAGCGGCGAGGGCGATGTCCTAGGATGGGCCTATTGGCCTCAACCCCCCGGAAGCGTCGGACGATTGTCGAACGAACAAGAGAGAGGTTCCGTTCCGCCGGGAAAGACGGACTGTCGTCTCGCAAACACGTCACTGATCCGAGTCGGGAGAGAGTGGACGAGCCCGGCGGTAAGGTGTCGTATCGTGTCGCTTGTGCGTAGCCGACAGGGACCGAACGGGGGGGAAGGGGAAACCCCGGGGAACACGCACGTACTACATACGGTACCTACGCACGCGTCAGCGTCGGGGGAAACCGTTCCAAGCAAGGGGCAAGCGAGCGACGTGTCCGCAGCCATCAGGAGGTAAGATGCGGCTGGTAGGAACAAAAAGAAAATCCTTGGCTTTGATCTTGGCGTGCTGAACAAGAAAGAAACAAGGGCTTTTTATTTTATTTTATTCGTATCAGGAAAACTCACCCGATTCATTCGTTTCGGTCCAATTTGCGCATTTCTGGGCACGACGGGATGCCCATCGACGACCGTTCCCGAACGTCGCTCGCCCTCGTCAACCTCGGATCGCTTAGGTAATATGAGGGTGGCGCAAGCAACAGCGAGCGCGGAGGGCGAAACAAAAAAGGAAAGGACATCCGGCGACCGCCGGGCCAATCGCATGCTGCACCGCGCGTTTGTTTTCTGATATTGACCGGTCGGTGTCTGTGTGCTTGCATCATAAATTCATGCTCGTCATCACGATCCTTCCCGACCCTTATCACATCCCCCCTTGGCATTAGAGCCGCTCAGAGGCGCTGCAGGGGTGTGAGGGGCGCCACGTCACGCGCGTCCCGGCGTGGCCCATAGGCCAAGACGCCGACCTCCCAGATCTCAGGTCTACCCCGCAAGCGACGCTTATCTAGGTCGCTCGCCGCGTCGGTGGAGGAGAGCCTCGCCACGGGGTTTGATCCCCTTTCTTCTCGAAATCGCAATCGGGCGGGGGGACGCGCCCCCCCCACCTCCGAGTCGTGCATGATGTACACACGAAGTCTTGGCGAACCGATAGCGGTCGCATCGGAGGCACGTCTACCCGCCGGTGTGTGTGGTGTCGTGTGGGTACGCAGCGGTGCGGTACGTGCCCAGTGTTTTTTTATTATTTTATTATTATTTGTTGTTGCTGTCGCTGTCGCAGTTGCTGTGCCGGTTGTGGTTTCGTCGTGGTTGTCGGCACCCCTCGTATCCCTGTCAGTTCGTCGGTTCGTCTGTCTCTCGGACATACGAACGCTCGCACGCCTTGTCACAAGGCGACGTCATTCTCCCACTCCTTCCCCCTCCCAAGCAATCTGCAATCCGGGAATATGACGTGGTGGGGGGCAACGAGCACCGCGGCGTTCCTGGGTCGAATGCTCGCCGTCCCTCAAAGCGGTGAAATGGATCGATGCACGGGAAGGTTGTGTAGGGACTCGCAAGAGCCCGCTTGTAGACTGCGCTCGGATCTTGGGGGGAAGACAAATGGGGGGAACCTCACAGGCACATCGACAGGTGGCTCGCCACGAAAAGCAAGAGAAGAGCGCACCCCTGGAGCGGAGAAGACCTGCCCGCTGAATTACATAACTAGTCGCGGCATTCATTTTCAGAACAGACGTGTCCGTGTTGGAGGCGCGCCAAGTTGGTTTCTGACGATGTGACTCATCAACAAGAGAGATGGGTAAGAATCGCACGTCATTGCAGATGTGTTCCGACCGCCATGAATCACAGTAAATGCTGTACGTCAGGACGCTCGTATTGATCCCGGCGCAACTCGTCGCAGTCCCCACTAGCGAAACCCGTCGTACTATTTCTTTTTTTTTCTGGATGCCTTCCCACTGAAACATGATTGCCTCACCCTTGACTTGGCTTCCAAACGGACTCTTCTCTTTGACTGTGGCGTTCCATCAACTTGACAAACCATCCCGGGGTCTCCGTCTACACCCAAGTCCTTCCTTCCTTCGTTAAACGAAGTCATAACTCGCGCTCTGGCAGAGATTCCTTCCATCGTTGATCATCGGTTGTTGGAGCGTATATATCCCGTGTCGTATCGCTGATGGGCCACGCAGTTCATTGCCGTGAACTGTACCCAGTCCTCATACGCCACTGGCACCCTCGCATACAGATCCCGCCGCTCCGGGTCTGCATTGTCGGACCGACCTGTGGTTCCATTTCAGCACGCAGTGCCGGGTCTATACATTAGCCGTCTCTTCAAATCCGGAACGATCTATTGGAAAGGGCGCGGCATCAGCAGTATGGCTATCATAGCCCTTCCTTGACGTGAGTGGCAGCCAATGAGCACTGACCACCCCGTGTATTTTTCACGAGCGTGCTAAGCGGCGGCGAATAATGCCGGACAGCGACTTGGGCCATGGCCCCCTCTCCTTCCTCTTCCGGTCCGCGCTTTACAGTAAGTAACCTGGCTGGGGTTTTTTTTTTGTCGATGACGACACGGTCCGGCCGATTCGACGTTGCTGCCGAAGGCCTCCCCTCTCCAGTCCAAAAAAAGACGTGGCGGACAAGGCTTCTTTAATCTGCCCGAATGGCAAGGCATCCCCTTCCCCATCCTTCCCCCTTCCCTCCCACGGGGATACGGGTACGGGTACGCACCCCCGCGGGCGCCATCGACGTGTCGCTTCTCCCAGAGACCCCTGGCAGACCCCAAGACGCGAGCGCGCCAAGCCGGCCCTGTAACCCCCCAAACGCATGTTCCCCTCCCCCGTTCTGTTCTGTTCCGTTCCGGTCCCAGTTCTGGGCGGTCCGAGTCGTTGTCTCTGGGTCTGGGTCTATTTTTTTTTCGAACGAAAAAAAAAAAGACAAGAATGCAGGGACGCGTTCAGCCCCCATCGTTTTGGCCATCGCTCCGAGGGGGAGGGGGTGCGACACGAAATGCTCTCTGTCGCGGTCTCTTTTGCCTCGATGGCATGACGACCATTCTTGCATGCCATGCATCCATCACGTGGAGTGGGCGCGCGATACCCGGTGTCGTCCACGGACGAAAGAGTGAGACCGTTCTGCATCTGGCGATTCATCTGGCTCGGACGTCGCATCCATCGTACACGTGCTAGTTGTCACAAGAATGAGGTGATATGTACTGTACAGCATATGAAATGTGGAGATGCCGGTTCCCCGCAAGATCTGAGGCATTGAACGCAGCGTTCGTTCCGACCCGAGTTCAGCGTGGAAACCAGCTGGGCAAGTCGGCACTCATAACCATAACGACAATGTAAGAATCTCCGCGTACAAAAAAAAAGCTTGCTCAGGGGCGTCCCTGAATCGTCGTCGTTTTCGTATTTTTTAGCAACCTGTGTCCTCGGCCGACGGTGCCTCGGTGACCCTAGGATCTGGATAGTCCCACATCTAATCTAATTCTTGATTAAAACCACCATGTTCTAGACCAAGGAGCTCGTACTCCTTCCAATGACACCGTTGAGAATCCCTGTCTACGATACAAGCAGAACATACGGTTATTTGTTGGGCATTACAAGGCAGTAAAGAAAGCATGACGTAAAGCAAGGGAATGCAATATGCAAATCCATAGCAAGGTGGCGGAGCGGATGGCACAATAAAAAAAAGGAGTCGATATGTCATGTGCAAAATTGAAGCAGAAGCTTTTCAGAGCAAGTCCATGGTACCAAGAAACGCATTGCAAGGGCACTCAATGCCCACTATAGAAAGAGCAGGAATTGATCGTGATTTGTCATGAAGTTGATGTTGCATTGTCATTGGTCCGGATGCCGAGTCAACGGAAGCCGTTTAGTCTTTGAGCAAGCGCATGTACAAGATTCTCTGGGAGTCCGAATTCTCTAGCGAGTGCGCCGTACGGCGATCCAGCAGGCGGTTCCCACATGACCGGCATGAGAGGTGGTTGGGTGTGGGTTGTAGGAAAGTTAGGTTGCGCAGAAAAAGCAGAGGTGTAAGCCGTGTGGATTATTGTCAACGTTGCAATTTGTTCCTCTGTGAATACTTTCAAAGCACAACGTCAGAATAAATGCATGCACGAAGCGCCAGTTAGACCCACCCTTGCAATTAATAGCGACTTCTAGGAGCTCGTTAAGGAGCCCAGGTTCTTCAAGAGGGACGGATTGCCGGTAGCGTGCCCCAAGAACATCAAGCGCCGCTAAAGCAAAATGTTAGTCAGTACTAAACAGCATGAACTACTTGCTTACTATGTGTAATGTCTGCAAAATTCGATACGTCAGCAAAAACTGCGAGGGGATGGCTAGGCATATACTGACAAAACAATGAATCACTGAGTTTAACCTCCCAAAAGACCCTGCTATCGACGTCCACTGGGAACTTGGACAGGACGCTAATGAGCAGATGGAAGGGAAGCGTTTCCACCTTTAGAAAATGGGACTGAAACAATATTAGAACAGATAGCAACAACCAAAACATCCTTGTCACTTACATCAGGCCGTTGGATGAGGTTCAACATTGAATCCAGCTCCGTCTTCGACATCAGAGATAACGATTCATCTCGCGGTCCAGAGATGCAAGGCCTAGAACCACTCCAATCGCCTTGCCAGGACGGAAATAACTATTTGGTAGAATAAACACGATATTCCCAGCATCGCCTGAAAAATAGACCTACCGCATGCATGAGCTCGCTCTGGCTGCTGAGCGTGACAGTGACTCCGCGCGCCCGCTTCCCTCTACCAAGAACCGAGTTTTGAACTGTTCGAAGTGCTGCTCTTGCAATCTCCTCTGTAGCAAGTTCAACGTAGGCATGGCTGCACGTCTTGCCTCGATGATCCAAAAGAATGTGGACACGGATAATGGGATGCTTCAACCATGTGGCGACAACAGGAGGAGTAATATCCTGGAGCCAAATTGTCAGCCATGGAAGGCAGCAACGCTTCGGTGGAACACACCCAGGGAACATTGTCGATGCGAAGAACGACGTTCTCTGCTCTTTGCGCCGGAGGGGTAACAGAAAACGAAGGGGAGTGGCGCAGCTGAGGGTTACAGTGGGATATGGTACTCATCAAGGATGGTAGAGGATTGGAATCAAATGTACTCGGTAAAAGGGGAGGTTCAACCCGAGTCGATCGTTGCCGAAGGGGTGAAGATGCAATGTCCGTCCCAACAGGGAAGCGTCGCTGATCAGTAGTGGGTGCAAAGTTGTCGTCCAAGCCAGTTTTCAAATCAAAATCAGTGACGAACATCTTGCAGACAGCGCAATTGATATCCTTTTCCCCTACGATGTTGAGAGCGCTCGTCATGCAAGCGGAACAGAGTAGATGTTTGCAGGGCACAAGAACTGCCATTCGTCCACCCGCACAGCCGCAAACGGAGCAGGCAGTGTGTAGCGACGCGGCAGAAGGGAAGTTGAACATCTCAGAGTAGGAGCCTTGAAGATGTTGCGGACCGACTTCTGCTATTGTGGACAATCCAGAGCCGTTGAAGGGATCTTGTAGGACCAATGTTTGGGCTGCGGAAGAAAAAGATTGTGGATACGGTTCAAAAGTATTCTCATCGATGTCGAAAAGCTCAGTGGATACCTGGAATTGGCATTAATATATGAGTCACATCGAACTTGACGGAATAATGACAGCAAGGAGAGTACACACCTGTCCAAAAGAGGGACGACGGCGCGTGTGTGCGGGATCGGTCATACATCCCTTAAATTTCAATTGGCTGGCGTTTGTAGGTTTAGGTGGCGGTGTGTTCAATATCCCGAGGGCCCGCCTTCCTGGCGTCCTGTGCGCGGTGGCAGAAACCGCGGGAGGAATGGGCTGAATAGTGGATTGTGTACGAGATCGGCGGTGTGTCGGGAGAAAAGGAGGGGAAAGGAAAGCTATACAGAGAACCATCAGAGATCGCTCGAATTGGGAGGCGCCTGGCAACGACCCACGTTCTTCATTTGCAAAGGGGGTTGAACTTGTGTCCGAAGGGGTGAGGTCGCTGGCTGGGGATATGCGTATATGCGTTTAAAAATACGCAAAGTCGTAAAGTGATCAGATGGCACACAACGATCGGAATCAGCGCGTGAACAGGAAAAGGAACGGTGAGCCGATCAAATCGTGTAGAGGGGCGCATATACGCACACTCATCGTCGCCAAAGCTGGACTCTTCAGCGGCGGACACCTTGATACCGTTTTCATTGGCACGTGAGCGCCAGTTTGCAGCTATATCTACCACACTTTTGTCGCCCAGTATAGCATTCTCATTTTGAGGGGAATGGATGATAGGAAATCGCTTGAGGCTCGTTGCAGTATCCGGCGTGTTGACGGTTGAACTCGAATTTGTAGAAAACGAACGGAGACTGAGCGGCGTATAGGGCGTGGAAATGGTGCTTGCTGGTGTGACAGGCGACCGATACAGGGTCTTTTGGGAGCGTAATATGCGCTGCGGAGTGACAGGAAGGCCGAAAGAGCGCTCGGTTCTGCTAAGGCGAGTGGCAGCGGGGGATGTTGGTGCTGATGCAGGGACTATGGGAATGGAAACAGAGTGCTTATGCATGACGAGCGCTGGTACCTGCAATGCGGGCGAATATGAGTAAAAAGGGGGCACATACACGCATAGTTACCTTGTGCTGAGACGAGAGGAGAGAGATGGCGATATGAGGGAGATACCAAGCAAGGCAAGGAAAATTGAGGTGACCAGACCAGAGAAGGAGAAAAAAAAGGGATCGGAGAGCACACAAACGCTGAGAGTTGTCGAAAGAGTTGTCTTGAGGACGTCAAGGACGACGGAGGACGACTTGAGGCTGCCTACCGAAACAACGCTAAACGTGAAACGCAACAAGCTTTGGAATAGAAAGCCCATCGTGGGAAGATTCCTAAAGAGCGCGTCGCGTAACAGTCACGTGCAGCAAAGCACTTTCGCTTGCAACCTGCAGTACAAGAAACCCAAAGTCTCGGTTTCGTTCTCACTCCTATCTGAACCGGTTATTCAAGAAGTTTTTTTTTTTTTTTCACAGCCGTTGGCGATGGGCGTCCACCAGACCTTGTCGCCATAGTAATGGGTACCTACAGTACTTGTTGGGTGATGTTGCATCCCACTAGCTGCGGAACACGACGAATACGTTGTTACCAATAATATAACCCATGCGCTCAAAGATCCATTATATCTATCATCTTAAGACTAGAGTGAAATCACGGAAAGAAAAGACAATAAAAAGCGCTAATGCATTAGGAGGAAAAGAATGAAAAAAGGTAGACACTATATATGTCTCAAACGTACAAGATGGAATTAAACGTGAAACAACGAAGACCGTCGTCAACTCTTTAATCACAGATCATAAACTCACGAAGATGTCGTCCATTGCGCGAGACCAGGAAGGCCCCGCCTCCATCTAGCGTTGGACCTACCCATCCCTCTCTCCGATCCCGATATCGCGCGGCCGTACACGTCCTCCTCTTCTTCACCTTGGCTCGCTAACCATTCCCGACCGTGGCTTGTGCTCCATGATGCGTCCCTCCAATCTAATCGACCACCTGGGGCCCCTCCGAATGGACTCGCCCTACCGCTCGCAGGCGATCTGGGACGCGAACTTTGCCCGCTAAACATCCGGGACGGCGGTCGTTGAAGGTGCTTCCGTAGACTTGCGATAGAACGCTGTCTTCGCGCAGGAACAAGCAAACGATCTAAATCGAGTTCCCCTTCGTCTTCGTCGTCTTCGTCACCGTCATCACTGTCATCCGACCACGCTCCATCCGCATACGCCCGTGCACTGCCCTGCATTCCCCAACCGCCTCCATAGCGTTGATGCGGTGCCATCCAGTCATCGTTCTCCACTCTCGTTCGAGCAAGAGACGGTACGTCCGCATTCCTATCCTTCTCCCTTCGACGCGTCATCGACTTGTAATCCTCCCTTCTCTTCCCACGGCTCGTGGTGATCGTAAAATCGTCATGCCCACTATTCCGCACGTGTGAATTCGCCCTCGACGTGGGCGTGGAGCGACACATGACCCTCGTGCAGGCCACTTGACCCTCGCTCGTCCTCGCCTTCAAGTCCTGTACCTGTACGCACAGAAGCGGGGGCCGTGTCGTTCGCATCAGTGACCTCCCCCGGTCCTCTTGATTCGATTTGTCCGACGTCGAAGAGCCTTTTCGGGTCGACCCCGTCTTCGCCGTCCTCGTGGAGGCAGCGTCTGATGGAACGGCTGTCGGGCCGCCCACCCCACTTAATAGGGCTTTGGCAACTGATTCCATCCAATTTCGTGGCAGTGGGGGATGTACATGATGCTCATCATGAACCATGGTAACGCGCGCATGTGACCCATAGTCTGGTCCCGCGATACTGTCTTCATCGTTCAGGATGAACGTGGGACGCCTGCCATTGCTATTTCGATGCTCGCGTTTGATCACATGCGACCTGAGGGAAGCTTCCGATAATGATGAGCGCTTGAGAAGTGGCTGGATGTTGGGTGCTGATGACATATGGCGAAGATAAGCGCGCGGATTAGATGAATTTGGCTTAGTAGGGGATGGTTTGGATGAGTAATTAGGCTGATGGAAGCGATGGTTATGATGCGTCATGTGTTTCGAATATGGCTGGTGGTGTAGTCCCCCAGAGGACGGATGGAGGTGCACGACTTGAACGTTTTGCGATGCGTCTGCGGACATGTCGACGAGCGTACGTCGATGTATGCTCTCTGAAGAGCGATTGCGGGGGAGAGGGGCTAGCGAGGGAAGCTGTTTGGCCCTGTCGTCCTTAATATGCAGCGCGTAAGCCAGCGGCGAGGGCGGAGGCGACCAAGGACGTAAATCGGGTTGTGCAGAATCTTCCTCTAAAGGCGGCGCTTCGCGCGATAAGCTCGACGCCCGACTCACGAGTCCAGCGATGAAGTCCACGACGGCCCCGACACTGCCCCGCATACTATTTCCCGCTCCGTCATCGTGTTTTTCTGCAGTTGATCGTGCGTTTCGGTCCCCTTCGGGCGTGAACACGCGCGTTTCTTTGTAACCTGCTTCACGAAGGAGATCTTCGAGACGCTCATATGTCTTGGAAGTGCCACGCCTATGAAGTGGGACTCTGCCAAGCGAGTCTGGATAGCGATCTGTTGGACGGCCTCTCTGTGGCGTTAAAGAGGGGGCCAAATTTGTCGAGTAGGATGAAGTCGCCGTGGGATGTGACGAAAGTGTAGAATTGTTCCGTGAGAGGGGAGAACGAGAAGCCGCAGGCTGGTGAAAACACACGAAGTCGATTAGGCTGCCAAGATATGGGTCGAGCATACACGTACTATGTCCGTTTGACAACCGGTGCCTCGTGTAGGTGCAGTCATGATCCCGATGCTTGACGGGCGAGAATTGAACGATGGACTGGATAGAACCCACGCGAGGGGCGGAGGACGTCTGCTCCCCCGGCTTCCAGACGATTCAGGCGATGGAACGGTATAAATGTAGGACGGAAAAGAAAATGGTGACGAGGAGAATTGAAATGTCAGTGTGGGGTGGGACCACCTACAAGCGTGACAACTGCACCGCCCCCTAACTTGGCGCGCGACAACCGAAAAGTTACGCAGCTCTACATATGGAGCTATTGTACAGTACAAGCTAGCTGACATCCACACCAGACGCCTCGAAACCACCTGCGTTGGTGGCTTTGACCGTTTCTGGGACACCTTTCACCACATTTCCCAACACAGAATATCAAATGTCTGCCGTAGTGGACCATCCATCATCACTTTTTCTCAAATTAAGCCTTCCCGATTGACCATGTTAATGCATCCATGACTAAAGATCATCCACTCACATCACAACTGTCGCAGTTGTCGTTGTCAGGTCGAGAACGCCACGAGAAAAAGAATGCAAGACCTACGCAACGTGTTGGTATATAATTTACTCTTGCACAGGTGAAACGGCATCCTGAAACACGAACGCGATCACCCACATCACTACGCATCAGTCAGGTCTCTCACGAGTACAGCTCAAGAGGGGCGATGGTGTAGGACACCAGCACGCCTACTTGCAGTATGGTGACGAAAACACCGCGAGTCAGCACGAGGAAAAATAGCTTTTGGATCCGAGATCGGGTCCTTTGCAACTAGCACATGCGTCAACTGGTCTCTATGCCGTACCATCAACTCACCCTTTGACACCCCCAGGAGCAGGAGCTGACGCAAGAATGCATCCGAGGGTAACGGTCGTGGTCACATCGCATATTACCCCAAGGGATTCTTGCAAACATGTCGCAATCTAGGTCTTCCCTAGGATCAACGAGAACACGAGGGAAATTAGAACACTCGTCGGCTTCGATCGTCCAGGGATGGTAATGAACGTATGAACATCATTTTTGCTCCCAAGAACCAAATCGGTGCGATGATCAATTCGGTATGACGATGCATTAACCCAAACCGGTGCCTGTCGCACATGATTCAAGTGTACTGATTTCCTAAGTTGAGATCCCACCCAGTCCTCCCGTTGAAGTAGTGAACTACACAAATCTGGTAAGCTCAGTAGATACGACTCATTTGTGTTCAGAAGACTGACGATCAGAAATGGTAGAAATGCGCACCACCGGGTCATAATAGCGTTCCGTCGATGACTTGGTCACTTGATTAAAAGTATCCCGGCGAATGATCGACCGCTTGCTTACTCGAGCAGATCCTGGTGCCAAAGTAAATTTGAACACTTGAAGGTCGTTCTAGTTTCGTTATCAACGCTCACGCGTAACTTGCACATACGCTGCTGTGATCATACACGTCGTCCCACTTTCCAACCACCACACGCTATTGATGTTGAACATTTAACTCGGGCACAGCTCTTCTGCGTTGGATTCACCACTTACTCGGTAACGCGCTTGAAAGCGATGTTGGAGCTGCCAAAATTTTCCACCTAGGGTTGTGCGACCGTGAGCATGCAGACACGCCAGCAGACAGCACCCACGAAGTAGTGGAATATTGTCATCACCATCAACAGCGTATCCAGTGTGTCCAACACTCTAGAATAACCTGAGATCATTATATGACATCAGGTCTAATTTTCATGCACACGACTGTGGTGACCTGCCAACGCCAGTACCCAGCTGTCAAGGTATGCCATATGGCCAGCCATGTTAAAAATGAAGCAATAGAATGATATTATGCAACAAAAACCAGCACACAGAGGAGATGTCAGGTCCTTACCAATGGTGTGACTGAAGGAGTGCACAATGCTAGCAAGCAATGATAATTCCAAATGTAAAGAATACAATACTATATGACAAGACACATACATATACTGGGAGAGAATGTTCTACAATGTTCTATGATATTTGAAATGACATCATCAGGGTGTGGGGTTAGTAGTGTTGTTGGCAGATGTCTGCCAATTTGCCACATGGCAGGGCAGAACTGGTACTGCCAGGCAGATGGCAGAACCTCTGGGGATCTGGCTGGCAGAACCTGGCACAAATGTACTAGCTTCGGAGGTACTAGTAGCTAGTAAATTTTCAAAAGTCTGACACTGCAACTACCATGTCCTCCAACAGTGGGGGATGACCTGTCCCAGCATTTATTGCAGCGAACTTCACCTGTTTGGACAAAGTTGACAACAAATCAAATCAGTATATCTGGAAATGCAACATCTGTGGTGACAAAGATGGCTTGACTGGGGCTCAAATTCAAGGGCATGACTGTTGAGAATGTAGTTTGACAATCGTACCAACAATTGTTGAATGTGGACGAAAGACACATGACCAACGATCACCTGACTATATCTTAGTCAGAGATCACCTGATCACATAGTGTGACAGAGAGCATTACATATGACATCACGTGTCATAGAACGTTATAGAATGTTGAAGAACATTCTACATGATTATGTAAATAATCATGAAGTGGTACGACTTTCATTCAACACTGTCATGTGATTAGAGATCTATTTGCTATTGGATAGAACAATGAGCTTCTTACGCTATTGGCTAGAATCTCATAGAATGGACCAAATAGCACCATACAATACGATACGTATATAAGACGGACTCTTCAGACCGTTTATAGTAACAGCTGTAGAACGACTCTTGTACTTGTACCACGAGCACACCTCTACAAGACTTTACTTGTCTTATCGTCATTCATCCCTCTATTGAGGAGACCCAGGATTGGTTGTCCTCGACACCATCATATATTGTCCTAGTGAGTTATCCCACTAGAGAGCACCTCTCCTCTGTATCCCTCGCTGCTGCTGTTGTTCAAGCTCTTGATAGTCCTCTATCTATCATCTCGAAAGGTTATGAGCCCCACTTAATGCGGTTGTTCATAGAGGAATTGCTTTTTGCTTGGACATATAGGTGTTTGTCTTTTGTGCACCAATGCCACCTGCCGTACCAGCTTATACGATGGTCTGGACTACAATTCTCCATGCTATCTGCGAGTGTTTGCTTCTCATCTATCACTTGTTCAGACAAGGTGTCATTGTTATCAACAACGAACACCTCATGGTCATTTGCTACCTTGGCAGAGGTCTTCAACTCTGCATCTTCCATTCATACTTCTACCTCACGTTCACTCATTTCAATCGTGTACTGAACATCTCGTACACAGATCGAAACGTGAGTAGTCTTGCACAAGATATTCCGAGGTCTAGAAATCCCTTTGTACCCAATCCACCGGTGGAACATCCTTTGGAATGTCCATCGAGCCCATTGCCTCCCAGGTACAGTCCTACTGCACCTGAGCTGGTCATACTGGACTCTGTTTCACCTGCTTCATCACAGAGACACCCTGCTGCCCAGCAGAGACCTACACCTGCGTCTATGCAGAGATCAAGTTGTCGCCCAAGACAACCAAGTCCTAGACCAGTACGCCATACTGAGACAGTCCCACGACCAGTTGATACAACTGAGATCTGTCCAGGAGTCCACTTTCATATCCCTTGTCCAATCTGCGAAGGCAGAATTGAACTAGGAGAAATCCACCGTCACGGTGAGAGGGACTACATTAGACACTACTCAGGATCTGACAACAACGGATGCGTGTTAGCATCTGTTGTAATACGAGGAGAATCTGAGCACAGATCATCCTCATCGTCAGACCAAGTAAGTGTATCACCAGGGACCTTTAGGGGAGCACCCTACGGTCTTCTTTCCACTGCTATTGAGCGAGCGAGAGCGTTGATGAACAGTCCTAACAGATCTTCACCCAATGACTCTCCACCAAACTCCCAAAGCAGCAATGTCCCTCTCTCCATCCCTCCGTGACGTTCTCCATCAGGTTTTCCCCGAGTTGGCAGACGAACCTCGTCTAGAGCCAATCGCGGGACCGAGTTGCATTCCACTCCAGCATCCACAACCCTTGTCTCACAGCCGATCTCTCCTACTCGATCAAGCGAATCTTCTTTCGGCCTCTCCTCACGAGCTGTCCCCACAGCTAACATACCCGCCATCACCAATCTTACCTCATCCACCCCGAATCAGCATAGCGAACTTCATGTATCCCCAGGAAACTCTCCTGGAGGAGTACCCAGTGTCTGACAAACAAGTCATTCGTCAGACGAACGAAGAAGCGCTAGCCCGAGAACACGTATTCAATTCCGATTGCCAACCCCTGGCATTCGAGACTATCCAACGGTTTCATCTCGAACATCGTCGGATGATCGGGAACAACGAATTGATGACGGACGACCTGTTGACTCAAGAAGATGTCAGCAGAGAAGCGAGGATCAACGCTCAAGGGAGATGAGCAGCTTATAGATGCTTTGAGAACCCTCCTCTGGAGGAGATGGACGTGGATTCATTCCGTTCAGTGCACTGGTCAATGGTGTACAACCTGACAGTGGAGACGACTTCGATTGCACCCACACTGGACTTTACCATTCCCAAATATCATTGCGTCTGGTTTTACCAACCCAAACGCCTTCACCGACTCTCAACCCAACCTCACGAAATGATCCGACTGGAGCTGCTACGTTCGCAATACGTAGAAGTGGGGATGTATCCCTTTTACCCACTTCATCAAGCTCACTTCCGAACAGAGCACCTAGCCCAGATGGATTTGTCACCTTGCCAAGTAATTCCATTCCAGCTAATGCCACTTGAGTCAGGGTTCAATCTACCCCTGAACTTCCTCCGACTACCCGGAGAGACACTTCGAGAAACCCTTGAAGCAAATGGCTGGGCTTTCCCCTCAGCCACATACGAGGAATCACGGTTGAATTACATGGTCAGGAATCAGGGTTTTGAGATCTTCCGGCGCGATATATTTCCTCCTCTTTATGACAATTTTCTTTTATTTAAATCTACCAAACCAGTGACGCTTCATCCAGTTGCAGTCTGGGCATACACTGAGACCTTACGAAGAGGAGACTGTTTCTTCCATACATGGAAGGGAATGGGGCACCAGACATGGATGAGGATCGAGGAGGAAGAAAGGAGATTTCACTGGGACACTTCGTTGAGATTCCTTCTGCACTACAAACATCTGATCAGCCTCCAGAAACACTTACGGGATGTCGCTGGCACCCCTGGAGAAGCTGTCGCTGCAGCAGTACTTGGTGGAACCTATCAGCGACCAAAGTGAAAAGCTGCTGCAGAGGGCGAGCAAAGATGTAAAGCTCGCAAAATTACTTAGTAGTGACGAAGGACTCTCTTTCCTTACTCCTTCTCTTCATCGGACTTGGCCTTTAGGCAATCTCTCCTATGCAACGTATGCTTTTGATTTACCTTTCTCTTACCTTTCATATTTAGATGTGTATGTGGATTTTCACTCCACACACATCAAATATTGTCTGATCGCATATCACACCGTTATGCATTGAGAGCTTCGCTTTAACGGGATTCTTTTACATCCTGTTGTGGAAAACCCACACTTTTTTGAATATCTTTGGTTCGATACTTTGCTTCTAAAGTGGGAAACCCTTTACCATTGTCTTGGACACCAAGGGATGAGAGCAATGATCCATTTACCAAATTCAAAAGGAAGCTTTACTATGAAAGGAAGAAAAGAGAAGTGGACGATAGGAGATATAGACAAAGCTTGATCTGGGCAATCAAGCATGGACTACCACTTCCACCGACACCAAATGGATCAGGGTTACAAACTCCATTAGGAGTTACGGGTTCTAGTTTCTCATTAATTGATTATGTGTTTGATCATCTG
>JBBPMP010000235.1:0-32829 GCA_038090395.1 Boletales sp. KT-2023a | reverse complement strand
CGGGACGTGATGTACATATACCACGCGGCACAGATACCCCCACCGGGCCCACCCCATTATTTAATTCACCTGGCCGACCTCAGTGTTGGATCGAAAACATAGTCTGCAATCTCCTTTTTTTTAAGTAACTGGAACAATGGATAGAAGCACGTTTCTATCGTACCCCAGGCTGCAGCAAGCTCATCGTTATCCCTGGGCGGCACACGGCACGGCATCGACACCAAGCCCCGAACGAATCTCCGCCATGGCGTATCAGACCATGCCGAAGCGGCGCTTGAATGAATGACGCCAGCGGTGCAACGGCCATCTCGTCCTGCCGCCGGCTCTTTTTGTCGAGCTTACAGTCGATGAGTCACCGCGAAAATTTATGAAGTGCGGGTGCCAGGGGAAACGGGATCACGATACGCCGGTCGTCTCGTACCGGAATCTTCTCCCGCTGGGCCGTATTTCCCGAATACACATGTATGGACGAGTCGTGCGTGACGGTCGCACGTTCCGACCTGTCGGTGAACGCAGCGTCTGGACCGACGAAACGAACCCGTCGTCTGGCAACCGGCGTACGCACAGAGACCGCGCGCTGTTTGCAGCAGTGGGTCCGGGGCGAGGGGCACCGTCGTCGGCATCCACGGCCGGCGCCGAGACGTCTGCGCGACGACGCCTCGGAGTCATGCCAACCGACGAGACCCAGACTCGTTGCACGTGTGATAACGACAGCGACCGAGAACGTCCGCGCGACGACGACGACCGGGGCCCCTGTGTTGTGTATGTATGTACTCCAGGGTGAACGACGTCGTCGGTAACCAAGTTCCTCGACCCGCCGATCGCTAGCTATCGCGAGCTTCCATTCATTTCATCGTCACGTCACCGTACTGAATGGCCTTCGCATGACATCCCTTTTTTTTTTTTTTTTTCAAAAGTAAACGTTGTGGAATCATGACGAACATGCGGCATAGAGGCTTCTGAAACACGCGTGTACTCAGTTGCGCCGACACATCAACTTCATCATGGGATTGACTATACTATCTTACACGTGTGGAGAAACGAACCCATGTGTAATGGGTTGCCATTACTTGCGAAAAAAAAAGGGGAGTAGTGAAGATGCAAGATCAAGTCACGTCAGTATTAGAAAGGGAATGAAATTTACATAAATAAGCGGTTGGAGTGCGTTGTAGTACATAATACGGTATGGGTCAATGGGTGGTCCATGTAAGTACGTATGGTGGACATGCCGAGTGTCCATGGGCAACGAAAAATCAAGTTATGGTACCCGAATAATAATGATAAAAAAAAACGAATCACAAAAAAGAATGAACCGCACCGGGGACCTGCGCCAGTACGGCGGGCTAAATGGTGGATATGAATTAGACGAGCGACGTCTATGCGACACCGCCGATTTCAATGAAGCTGCGCCAGTTCCACGAGGATAGATCGTCGTCCTTGAGGTCGATAAAACTTTTGAGGGGAAACCAACTGTCGATGGTGCTCCGCCGTTTACGAGCTGGTCGTGCTGGCCGTGCAGATGGAGCAGACACCGGCTTGCGCAACAGGACAGGATCGAGCTCGTCCTCCACGTCAGCAAAGCCACTGAGGTCTTCGACGTGGACGGCAGGCGTCGAAGAGAGCGTCATCGACTTGCATGGCGATTTCTCATCTTCGTCATCGCTAAAGCTCATAAAGTTGTTTCGACGGTTGGGAACACTCGAACGGCCTTCGAGGCAAGCAAGGGCATCCATGCGGCTCATGCGACGGTCATGGGAACTGATCGACTCGGAGCGCAATGATAGCGGACGGGGTACATGAGCAGCGGGAGAAAGGAGACCGCCGAGGGCAGAGGCAGGGCGCTTCCGGGACGAAGAGGTCGAAGGGACGGAAAGGGATGCGGGGGAGATGGGAGAGGTGGGGAGTTCGGGCAATGTGGCAGAGGGTGCCGGTTTGGGAGAGGGGATGCTACGCAGTGACTCTTTGGATGCCCGGCGGAGCACAGGGGTGGGAGGGAGCACGTTCATAGGTTTTTCGGTTCGTCTACGGAGACGTGAGAAGGCGATGGGAGTAATAACGTGAGTGACGTACGCAAAGTCATAAGTGGATTTGGCGTCGGCGGAACATGTCCAGCTGGTGGACTTGGAGAGGAGGGAAAACTTGCGTTTGTGGGAAGGAGCACGCCAGTTGTTGTCTGCGAGATCGAGATAGAGAAAGGAGCGGAGCTCGACGCTGTCCCGCTTGCCCGGCTGGAGGGTGAAATAGATGGCGGAGGCGCCGTCAAAGGGAGTTGCGGGGGAAGGGGAGGAAGGAGAAGAGGAGGAGGCGGAGGTGGAAGAGGAGGAGGAGGAGGAGGAGGGATCTGCGAGAAGACCGAGAGTGAAGAGGGGAGAGTACGAGGGGAACATGATCAACGGTACTGCAACGCAATCCGATGGCACAGTGGAGTTTTATACAACACCCGCCCAAAGTTTAATTATTTTCCGGCTCTTCACATAATTCACATCACACCGCCAAATCGGTCAAGCCTTCCAAAATAGGCAATAGTTGACATGACTACGGCTGGGCTTGCGCATCCAATTCTAGCCGATCCCCAATTTATGTTCACCCAGGCGGACACTGCATTGTTTGTCGTGCCTAGCGCGGCTCGATGACCCTGGATGTGACTCGGATTCACGAGACGACCCTGCTTTCTTGACGGAGAAAAGGAGGCCTCCTCCACGTGCTGGCACCTGTCGTGTAAACCCACCGGTCCTGGTGACCACGATTGTTCCGGAATACACGGTTCCATTTTGCTACGCGTTCACGTATGTACGGCCACACCTCAGTCTCGCTCGGGGGTTACTGAGCTCTAACGCCTCTTCGCCGCCCACGTTGTCTACCCGAAGTCCCGACCAAAGTAAGCATTTGTGACCTGACGATACAATGCGAGTCACTACGACACCAATTGACGTCCATCATACGTTTCAAGAAGCCGAGAATCCCCTTCAAACCCTGAATCATTTCTAGAGTCAGATCGTCCCTCTCGTTCGGCTGCCAATGGGCCCGCCCCATTGTTCGTCATATTTGTACATCTCGTACCAGTCTCAGCCATCATGGCATCACCACACGGACACCCCCAACCTCGATAAGAACAATGGGGTTTCATCTACCCACGCCCCGAGTGCGCCCGATCGCCGCAGGCCGTGCCATCAACATTGGCGTCAACTCGTCATCATCAATCGCCCCATTCTTCCATACTGCCATCCCCGCCAGCGATTCGCACGCAACGATGCCCAAACTTTATTACCCTTCATGCATCCTTATCCACGGTCATATTAATCCGCACTCGTTGGCCGTTTAATATATCTTTCCGGTCCGGGCGTGCGTCCTGGTCTATATCTTCATCCGGCCACCTCCCTCGCCGAGTGCCTTGCTTCCTTTTCTCTTGCCAAGTCCATCCTGCTTCTATATTCATACGTCCCTTCTCCCGCCTGACCTGATGGCATGATCAGTCTCCCACCCCGGGAATGTCGAACGCGATGGCGTGTTTACCCATCTTTGGAAGCGATACCTACTGTATCGCGCATCCACCCAACCCACGGCGCCCTTGCATAGGGAGGCGATGCGGAGCGCCTCTCCCTGTTCGTACGGGGATTACATACTGAACACCGAGCGCTGAGCAGAGGCCGCCAAACACGTGCGCGTCAGACACCACCGCCACTGTTGCCTGCGGCGGCGGGATCCGCCCCACCCCCCCACCCCCCCTTTCCCGAATGCGTTCAATGATTCATTTCGACGGGATAGGACCGCGACGTTCGCTGAGGCCCCCCTTCTTGGGCGTCTTCGTGCACCGGCTGCTCGATCCCTCGGTAGGATAGGGGTGGAGACCATGGGTTCATATCGTGCTCATATGAACGAGCGTGACGTGACGCTTCCATTGCGCCCCTCGCTCTCGGGGCGCAGGACGCAAGGAGGGCCGAAACATGACCCACTCTTCCGGCCGGATGCCTTGGTTCCCGGTAGAACCGAGTAGGAGCGCACGGACGATCGCGTCCAGTGCTTGATCACCTGATCCGACGGGCCTAGGCCTGATTCCTGGACGTACCCGTTGGAACACGTCGAAGGAAGGGAGAAGGAAGCACCAGTTGCCGCCATCAGCGCTTCGACAACGCCGCCGGTCTCTCGTGTGAGTCTGTCTGCGTAGATGCCCTGCTGATTACTGTACGATGGCGGTGCTGACGTGGTGCCTTGAACAAAGTACCACGCCGCGCGCTGACTTGTTGATGATGGCGCATCTAGAGTCCAGATCCGTGTGAGGGGATGCTGTCACGCACATACAGCATGCTCTGTACCCCCGCGACGTGTGCTCTATACAGCCCGCCGCCCTCGTGTGTATCGGAGCAATTTGGCGGTGGCGTTGTCTTGTTGTACGTATGTTATATTGGGACGGACTTGCGCTCTACGATGGCGGGATCATCGATGGAACGCCACACGCAGGTCGACGCGCCATCACGATCGGTCGTGATGTTGCGACGCATATGTATTTGTTGTGCGGCGGCCTTGGTTCCTTCAAGTCTTGCGGATCTCAGCGAGTCGACTCGGTGTAGCACGGCGTTTCTTTTCCATTCCAAAACTTGAAAACGCGCCCGGGTACATACGCGTGCATGCAAACGTCCGTTCGCTGGGCGCTCTGATCCTCCGTCTGTCCATCCATTCCAAACGTTGAAACGCCTGGGCACGCGCGTCCCTTGCAGTTCACCGGCGCGCTCTGACCTCCTTTCGGACCACTCGGCCCCACGTGCCATGTGTGATCACGAAAAAAAAAAGAAAAAAAAAAAGAGTGAGTTTAGAGTTTGACACGTCACGGTTTTTGTTTCCGCTCATCTGCAGGAATGATAGGGTCGCCGCGCCTGTCATTCCGAGGAGGACGGGGGAGGGACGCGAGGGCGTCGGTGTGTACGTATGTGTCAGACGCAGCCGAGGGCCGAACCGGGTCATAGCTGTCGTCGTCGGCGCGCGCGCGCATGACGAACCTTGCCAACACCTGACCTCAGGGTTCGCCGCTCACGGGCGCCTGAGCTTCGGAGTTGGAACTTTCTCTGCCCGGGCTTGTTCATGAGCTGCAGGGTCCCCGCCCCCCCCGCCATCGTCCGCAGACCCGGGCCATCGTATACGCGTTCGCGGAGGACCATGACGACGACCGACCTGAAACGTCCACCCCCCCTTCTACACACACACCCACCGACTCGGATCAACGACCCGTCGGATCGGATCCCGTACGTGCCTTGAAGCGCGCGCCGAGCACGTCGCTTGTCGCTGGAACGAAGTTAGTTCCGTGGTCACGCATGCCTGGTGGAGCGGTTATACGGGTGTTGCGCACCAATGCCACCAAAAGGTCGCTGAATTGACTTTTCCAATCCCAACCATCCCAGATTCAACCCAATATAATTTGGGCTCCGCTCCAATCCTGCCGAGTGTGCCGCGTGTCACCTTGTCACGGATCATCTTTATTGCTTTTACCTCTAGATGACATCATGAACGTACGCCAAAGACCGCCAGACGACGACGGAGGCATGCAGAAACAAAGCTGATATACGTACTCACAACGAAGGAGACAAGACATGTACCATGCATCGACGCATCGTCTGATGCCCGGAATTTTCCCTTTGTCGCAGCGCCGACGTCACGAACAGCCGTCCGAGTGTCTTCGAGAGCGTCTCGCATGCAAGCAGCTCGAACCGCTTCTTGTCCTCCGTTGCGGTACGTAGTTGCGCGAGTATGTCGTGCCGCTGCATCGCATCGATCCCCAACTCCTTGGGTCGCGCCAGTGAGACCGTACGCCACGCCCCGACGCCGGCGCATCCAAAAGCGTCTGAAACAGGTCTACGCATCAGCCGGCTGGTGCGCTCTCTGCCCATGCGCAACACGAGCGACACGAGACAGTCTGAATCTGCCGTCTGCACCTGCTCCACCGGCGTCTGGAGCACGTTCACCAGCCGGTCGACAATCCGGTCTTTCACAGGGCAAATTGCTGAGTCGCACATCAGAGGTCACCGAAAGTGATCACAGGTCGGTAAGGGCCAGAGGCACAAATGGGGCGCGTTAACTTTGGGCAGAACGCGATTGCTGGTGCCGCTAGACGACGCTGTTTGAAACGGATTCACTCTCCGCGTGAACATTGTACGGTTGTGTTGAGAAGGTTGTCCCGGAATTGGGAACAGAGTGCATTCCCAGATCTGAAGTTCTGAACGTCGCCCATCCGCGATCATCGTCGACGTCAGACCAAAACGGATGGTATGATGGGCCATCGTGGGAAGATATGCCCGGCATCTCGACTCTTCGGCCCGATTGTGCAGTGCTGCTCGGTTCCGGCGCCCGTCTGACGGGGTCTGGTACCGATACATACGCCCTTTTACTGTAAGCTTGAGGCTGGAGCTGTCCGTTCGGCGTTGGACGACGTTTGCACACCCCGTCATCGCCTCGCCCCCCCCGCCCCGTGTTGGAACGCTCAGCATCGTTGAGTACGCACAGGCTTCTCCGTCGCAACGGTTATCTAGGATATTACGCTTCGGCTAGGTTCCGAAACGGAAGATGCCCCGTTCGACGTAACAATCGTCATCGCATCCCTCCTGGTCAAGTGACCCCCCACATCCGGAACCAAAAGATCACGCGCGTGCTTATGATACGCCGTGTCTCCCAAACCCTGACTATACCCGATCCAGCGCCTCGCCTTACCTACAGGACGCGTTGGACCGTGTTTATGGATGATATGGCACAATACGTCAGGGAGTTTGATTAGCGTTCGTGCATCGTCATTCCCGCTTTGCCATTCAAGTCGACGGGCTTATTGTACCAACCCTGCACGACAATTTTAGACTCGATTGGCATGGTCACACTGGAAGCCCGCCAAGTGGCGGGAACACTTAGCAGCACAAGGAGAGAACTCGTGAAAGCGATGGTTATTGTACTCGTACGACAGTCCGCTCTTATATACATAGGCAGGCCTAGTGGTATGCTAGCAGTATGCCAGATGAGAGCATATGTGTAGCATGTGTGGTCAGTGATTAGAATATAATCTGATCGTCAGTATCCGTATCCGTCTGCCTTAACCGTCTGCCCTTACACACACTCGCCATTGCGAGACAGGATCCACACGACGTATTAACATGGTTTTTTTAAGGGAGAAATAAAAATCCCATTGATATACCTCTGTTGAAAAAGAAAAAAAAAACTATCATGATACGCGATATCGTACGTCGTGACATCATCTAGTCTAGGTGCGAGAAACAAAACGAAACATCTACGGTGTATAGACAAGTCACCTTGCAAGCGAGGTATTATGCACACAACGGGATGGCGGTCACGACGGTCCATGTCAGGGTTTACTTGCCACCAGTCGTACCGAGACCCATCGACGCCTTGAAGGTGTCGTAGATCCACCATTGGAAGCCTGGTAGAGCGTGTGAACAACAGTGGTGTGAAAAACGGTGGATGCAACTCACCAGTCAAGGTACCGATCATGAGCACACGGGTACCAAGACCCTTGGTGGCCAGAGCAACGACACCAGTCTCAGATGCAATCTGACCGATGCTCTTGCCCTTGTTGGCAGGCTTGCCCATGAGCGACACCACCGAGTCAGCAGGATGTGACACGACAGCACAAACGACACCAGCAAGATAACCAGAAGTAAACGTAATCCCGAGTTGCGTTGTCTTCGAGTAGCTGTCCTTGGGTTGGGTAAAGTAGTTCGTGTAGAACATTTGGACAATCCTTTCGAAGAAGAAGAACTTGGCCATCGTGTACGGGATCTGATATGCACGGTGAATAGGTACACGACGATAGCTAAAACGACACAGACCTGGCGCGACCAGAGGGGCACGAGCGAACCAAAGGGATACCGCGTATCCACCTTGTTCTTCTTCATCTCGGCAAGAGCAGCACCAAACGACGTCGGGAACGTGCCAGTGGCGCTTGTCTGGATCTTGACCTTGGTCATTTCCAACGGGCAAAGCGCAATGTCGGCAAATACTTCGGCAGAAGCGGAACCAGCGAGCCAAATCGCAGGCTTGTACTGTGTCGCCAGCTCCTCGCCAGCCATGTTCATGTACATGTCCTTGAACACTTCGTAGAGACCGTACTTGAACATACCCTGGAGGGAGTAGCCGACGAGCGTGGGGCCAAAGCCTTTCCAAATGCCGGTCTGACCTTCTTCACGGATGAGCGTGGAAAGGCCGGAAGTAAGGCCCTTGTATTTGGCGGGGTCCACCTGTAGGATAAGTTGGAAAACGGTCGGTTGGGAGGTAAAGACGAACGTGCCTGCATGTTACATTTTGCCACGTCCAACGGCGTAATACCGGCGTGGGTGAGACCACACGCAAGCGCACCACCAAACATGCACTTGGAGTAGTACACGGCGTCATGGGGAACGGGGCCAAGGTATCTATTCAACACGGGTCTGTTTCAGCCACAAAGCTCGAGAAAAAAAGAGGAAAAAAAGACCTTGCGTCCCACTTTCCAGACGGTGCCAAGTGAGCCATTGATATCGAGGTGAAGTGTCTAGAAAAAGAAGACTCTTGACTGGACCGGACGAGGGCCGTGGAGGTAGTAATGAGAAATGCGGAAAAACGCACCGCCGCGAACTTGTTCACTTGTAGTTTTCAGCGCTGTAAACAGCCGACAACAAACGGCTTGAATCGGGTCGGACTGTGCGAACACCGCCAATCAAAATCTCGCTCCGAGTTGGCCCTAGTGCTTGGTTGCCTGTAGCACACACACCTGGTTGTTGATGGAGACACGCCAGGCTTCACTGCCTGTTGACTTCTATAAATCTCATGTTCTCGTCAAGAACCCCCGTAGCAGATCGTCATCTGGTAAGCCTGCATTATCTTGATTACTAATATGGCTTGCTTAGTGGACGGTAATGACAAGAAACTGAATCCGATCAACTATGCAAAACAGTAATATGTCACTAGCAAACAACTAGGAAACACTTGAGCGACAAATGTTCATTACATATGTACCGCACCACCGCTACGGCCGGCGTCGTCGTGGTGCCGACCCCTGGTACAAATCACCTTCTGCTGGTTCCCATCGATCTAATGCTCTCCACCACTAGGTGTTTTCCTTCTATCACTCGCGGGGATTCCCTGTTAGCGAAGTTGGGATCCTCTTCGACCGGGATGCTCGTCGTCCCGAGAAGGAGCTTGAGAATGCTCTGGGCGCTGAGAAGCCCTCTGGCTCTGTGGAAACTGACGACGTTCAGGATCCGCTATCGACACCAGGCATGAGCAAACACAGAACGGCAGAACAGGCAGCGACTCGCCCGCTCGCGGTCCCGTTGGGTTATTCGGTCACGGAAATCGTGCAGTGGTTTGACGGCCTTCCTGTCCTCACCCATTTGCAATAAATGGATCCGGAACATGTGCGACGCAACATTCTTTTCGTTCAACCTTTGTGAAAAGGCGATCACGGCGTTGAACAATTCTTGATTATCGACTAATCAGCCCATCAGTTTCGTCTCGCTGTGGGTCGAGGTGGGATAAATGGCTGACCTGCCATGCCGTCCGTGAGGATCAGTAGGACGACAGGTCTCGGATTGGGTGTGTCACAGATCAGTGAAAGGCTCTCCGCAAACACTTGGGACACCTTGGCGGCCATCCTCTTTTCCCCTATATATGGCGTTGGTTAGTACACGAGCGACGATGGCGCGGGTATTCGAACCTCGCCATGTCGGGACTGAACCGAAGAGGCGCTCAAACTCGGCCGCAGTCTAAAACGGATGTCTTTACGCTGAAAAACAGATGCAAACGTGGACCCTACCTTGATGCAGGGACGGGCGTCTGCATGGTGTAAAAACCTGACGTCAAGCCCATCCCATGTGCTCTCCGATGACAGAACATCAATGACCCCTGTGAGTGCTGCCCGAGTTTGCTTCCATGAATCTTGCATCTAACGTTGTTTTACAGAACGATGAGCCCCAGAACACATGCTGCAACAACTGACGCTCACAGAAGGGGTGTCGTCAATCAAGGTGAAGCATTTGGTCTGACTGAGCCGGCATAAATGTTTACTCCTCGCAGCGAATGCAAGAACGTACGCCAAATAGTCGAATTGGACGCTTTCCCGACTGCTCAAGGGCATGGGGGAGGCCGCTTTAGGTGGCTCAGGCCTACCACCTCTTGGACCCGTGTATCGAGGTGGATCATTTCTGTTCCCCTTCTCTTGTGGTAAAGTTCTGTTGAAGATGTTGAAGAAAAACGACATATCGATGCAGGTGGGTAGAGAGAACGAGGAATAAAAGGGACTCACTCAGGCTGGCCACGTGGCGGGCTCATCCATGGAAATGGTGTGAGTTTTCCGTGCGGCTTTGGCGGAGGGGTGTCTGGGCTCGGGGCTTCCTCAAATTCTCTGCGGGGCCACCGTGGCGTCGTCCGCTCGGTTCCCGCAAGCGGTGCGGGCTCGAGCGTAAATCGCACGCTGGAGGCGCACGTCAGGACTTCATACTCAAAGAGCTTTAGGGGGGCGGTGCGTCAGTCGTGCTCCGTATCCCCATGGGATCGAACCACGTACGACGTGCGTCCGGCCCGTCTTGTCGCGAATGCGTGCGCCCGTGCTTGAAGCATAGCTCGTGGAGCCTATGTCTGTTGGAGCGCGGTCGCTAGATCAGGTACCTGGCGATTCAATGGGAAGGCTGCGTACGCATCTCGCCCTGGTATGAAGATGCGAGGCATCAGCGTTGCACGGAGACGATCGACAGCGGATAGATTACCCATAGCAAACCGCGGGCGATGTAGAGTTGACCATCTTGCCCTCCGTGAAGCGGTACTGCAAGCGGGGGAATGTCATTGCCTTTCGTCGGGACCTGGAAATGGGCTCGTGTGGACGGGTACGGGAGAGATCGATTTGTGAGTCATACCCATGTGAGCGGCAATACCGCGCCCTCGGAATGATGGTGCATGAGTGAGTAGTGACAAGTTTGGCAGGAAGTCGAGTTTGAGGAGAAGGATACAGTATGTGCCCAGGTGTAGTAATTCGGCTCGCTTTTATTCGGCAGTAGTACGACAGAAGTACGACTATGATCTGCTGCGATGGCAGGGCCACATCACAGTCTAGAACGTCAAGTCGTTGAACGTTGGCGCCCTCGGAATGATCATCATGTCTGCCTAGACTCTAGTGACTATGTACATTCCGAGGGTGCATGTGCACTCAAGTTCAAGCTCTCGCCCCGTCTGGGAGGACAAGCGTTTATGGATCCTGACTCACATTGCAGATTATCACTTGTCCTCAGCCTTCCGGCCCTTTACCCTCCCGGGCCACGAGGGTCTGTCCATCAAGCGGCAATGAGGCCTGCATGCACACAGGACAACGGTGGGAGGTAAACTTTATCTGATTGATCGTACTGATTGTGACAAGTAAAATTGGGGGTTGTTCATGGCGAACGTTTGCGCCCTGCTCCGATGGGGCTTCGATGAGGGCATTACGCGGTCAGCTGAGAAGCCTGTTGGCCTGTTTGTGTCATACTCTCGCCACGCAAGTTGTAATAAGGTAACGGCTCACCCTGACCCTTGTGTGCGTTCGTACCCGGGATCGGATAAGAGAGAGGCCGGCTGCTCTTCGCTTCCAAGACGTACATATACCTATCCCTCCCCTCCTATCAGTGTGTCGTCGTCCAGCACTTTTCTCCTTCCTCACGTACACCACCCCAAACGCCAAGTCAAGCGGTGTTTGGAGTCATCAAATTCCGTATCATGAGCGTGAGTGACCAACTATCTCCTTCGAGCCATCCCACATTCGCTCAACGATCATCAACCACCTCAGAACCCGGTGCCAGAAGAACCAGATTTCAAAGCAGACTTTCGTAGACATGTCGACAACCACCTCATCCCGGGGTACATGAACAACATGCCCTTCCGCCTCATAGACACATACACGGGGCTCATTCTCGAACGATTCGAGATCGTGACGCTGCTCCAGCTGCGGAGGGACTATCGCGCCAAGTTCGACGCGGCCATCTCGGAGGCAGAAACGGTCGCGACGCTCATCGACCCCGAGTGCCCGACCTTCGAGCGCCCCGTGCTTTCCGATTTCCAGGCGTTCGTCGCCGAGTTCCTCGCGTACGCCATGTTCTCGCATCGATGGCGGGGTGGCGAGCCTTCCTTGGACGACGTCCGCGGGGCGCAGCTCGGCGTCTACGCCATGACGGGCGACGATGTCGCCAAGGAAAAACCCAAGGGCCTGCGGCTCCCCGAAAGAGCGGCCACCGAGCTCTTCTCGGGCGTGGAGAAACTCCAAGAGTTTTGCTGCGTCGCCGCAAAGTGCGGCTATCGCTGGGCGTGGTCGGACACGTGCTGCATCAACAAGAAGGATTACGCGGAGACGTCCGAGTCGATCAACTCCATGTTTTTGTGGTATCGCAGCAGCGACCTGACCATCGTTTATCTCGACGACGTGGATGACGTGAAAGAGGGACGCTTCGAGGTGGAGGAAACGGACACGGGGTGGTTCGACGATCGCGAGATCAAGCAGCCGCTTCCTGCTGCCAATGCGTCCGCGCAGACGTCTGCTGGCATCTATGCTGAACCCCTCGAGACTGCGTCCCACCTTCCTCTCCACCGTCGTCTTTGGGATAAGAAGTACCGCCGACTTCAAACCATGCAGCCAGACACCCAGATCGAAAGACTGCCGCTCGAATCGCTTTTGAGGGATAGATTTCCCCATGAAAACGTGTCCCAGGTCAACGGCCAGTACCGACAGCTGCCAGTTTGGGTCACAAGGGGCTGGACGTTGCAAGAGATGATTGCGTCGAAGCGGCTTCGATTTTATAATAAAAAGTGGACGCTGCTGGAAGAAGCTGAAGATCGCGACACCGACGAGGCAGAGGCACAGATCTTTATTACTTCTTTCAAGTTTCGCGCTCGGTTGGTAGACCATCGTGCGAATGACATGTGGGCGAGGGCATTGGCGGACACCACTGGCGTGACAGAGGACGATCTCGTCAACTTCAAGATCGGGACAAGAGACGTTCGGACAAGACTGCTCTGGGCCGCGAAGCGATCGACGACGAAAGTGGAAGACATGGCGTACTGTCTCCTCGGCATCTTTGACGTGAGCTTGCCAGCGCTCTACGGGGAAGGCACCCGCGCGTTTATCCGGCTGCAAGAAGAGCTCATGAAGCGTACGGGCGACATGTCGCTCTTTGACTGGTGCGGACGCAGCTCTTCCCTCAACACGTTCCTTGCGCACCAACCAGAATGCTTCGAGACGCCCAATCTCTCCAAGCCCATCATCGACGACTCGCACGAGTCCACGTTCAGCATGATCATGAACCTGTTCTTCGCGATCTTTGGCACGGTGTGGAGCGGTATCAAAGCGGCGGCGCACGAAGCGATGACGTGGATCAAGAACATCATGAAATCACCGCCACCGGGACACGCGCTCATCAACGGCGAGCTCAACATCTCGCTGATGGAGCACTGCGTCAAGCGGTGCGAGCGGGTACCAAGCCACAAGGCGAACGATCCGCGCTGTTATTACAAGGTCGAATCCGACGGCCTGGTGCCCACGACGGTCGTCTTGACGTCGCCGGCGCCGAGCTTGGTGAACCACCCAACGCAGTACTACCTGTGCCGCACGTGGAACCGGCACACGCAGAACGTGTTCCAGATCCTGCTCGAACTGATGGAGTATGTGCTCAAGGACGCGTTTCAGCAGCTTTGGCCCAAGGACGAGTGCGAGTCGGAGGGCGGTCAAGAGTCTGGGTCAGAGAGTCGTGAGTGTCGCCTCTTCGCCCCCCGAATGCGGCCGTGAACGCTGATGAGTCTCTCTTCCTGTCCGAAAGCTGTCATGGTCGGCGACTGTGAGGAAACGCCCGACTCCAAGCTGCGCGAAGAGATGCAGATCAAGCGAAAAGCGGTGATGGAGTTCTTCCAGTACCCGTTTCCGGTGTACCTCGTGCGCGTCGAGGACGACCGGCGGGTGAGGGTGGGGACGGTGACGCGGGCGGTGTCGGTGTACACGCGGTTCGACTTTACGATGCCTGTCGTGATGCGGTGTATTTTGTAAAGCCAGCATGGATTTTTTTTTTCTACGCTCGACTTCCACCGTTCGTGTTGATTCTACTGTATTGTGTGGTTGGAACACGTACGGCTTGGCATGTTGTGGCGGTGCACCTATATATATTACCAAAACCAAGTTTACGGCGTAATCGTGTTCCTGTGACCTGGACTTGTCGGCTCAGGCGTTTTGATGGTCTGGATTTGACCTGGACAAGCCCCCCACGGAAGTATGACGACCAACTCCTCCTCGACCTGAGGAGGATCATACTATCCAGATAGTACCGAGAGCTTTATGCAAGGCAGTACGGTTCATCGACAAGGCACAGGTTACTCGTTCGACGTTCAACCGCCAAGAGGCTCAGTATCGGTTACCGCGCCTCCTGGCCGCCTGTGGGACTCCTGTCAGGGGGCCTGTCGTAAGGCCATCCGACGCCGATGCCAGGGTAAGCTTTGTTCCCGTGTCCGCCCTTTCTTTTCATGTTCCCTTGTCCTATCTTATAACCGGGCTGGTCTCTGTTTCCTTTCTTTTTCTTTCCCCGTTTTACTTGGACCATGTTGGCCTCTGTGGTGTGGCTCGTGGTACTGATGGCGCTTGCGCTGTCAGTTCCACCAGCATGTGGGGTGCCACAGCCCTCTGTGCCGACCGGTCAGCACGTCGATCTCAAACGACGGTCTCAGCCCGCGCGCAACGACACCGAATGGGCTCGATGGGCGAAAACCCAACGTGACGGGGTCCTTGCGAAGCATGGACGACGACCGAACGAAAAGAGGGCGACGGGACAAGTCCTGTAAGCATCCCCTAGATCCGTGCTCGCATGTTGCGTGTCGTCGCTCAACCTCGGCCGATGCCACGCAGCTTAGTGAACGAAGATTACGACGGCAGGTGCGGGACTACGCAGCATAGCGATGTTGATCGTTGGGGGCTTGTCGTCGAACTCACGCTTCTCGTGCCAGTTTTTACGGTACATTGGCCATCGGGACGCCGCCTCGGTTCTTTGACGTCTTTCTGGACACGGGCTCTGCGTACGTCGTGTTCGTGATGCGCGTGTTCCGATGCAGCGTACTTATGTGGCTCCTCTTAGCGACCTCTGGGTCGCATCGATGGGCTGCGAGACCACGTGTGCGGGTACGGGGAATTTCGACCCGGCACGATCGACGACGTTCAAGAGTCTCGATCGTGACTTTAATGTCACGTATGGCGTTGGCAAGGCGATGGGCAAGCTCGTTCAGGACGTCGTGTACATGGCAGGGTTCACCGTGGCGGACCAACGATTTGGTGTGCCGTGTTGCTGCGGGAAGCTGGATGGCGTGTTGATGGTTTTGCAGGCTCTGTGACGTCGACGTCGTCAAACTTTCTTGTGAACCCGGTGACGGGCTTGATTGGTCTTGCGTGGCAGTCGTTGTCGTCTTCGGGTGTGATGCCGTTTTGGCAGACGCTTGCCAAGAAGGGTGCGTGGAGCGCACCGTTGATGGCTTTCCAGCTGACGCGGTACGGTTTGGTATGTTGTGTTCGGCGTGTCATCGGATTGACGTGTCGATTCCAGTTACATCAATGCGACGTTTGCCGGCGATCTAGAACCTGGCGGATCGTTGACGATGGGTACTTAATGTGCCTTTAGTTGCTCCGAGTGACCCGCACTTACTGTCATGCCAAGGGTATGTCAACGAGAGTTTATACTCGGGTGACATTGATTACCGAGCTATCCCGAGCGGCGAGACATCTTATTGGGTGCAAGAGATCACATGTGAGCAAAGTTGAGCCTGGTTTGCGTCAGGCTGATTCAGCGCGCGTTGATGCATCAGCGATGACTGTGCAAGGCAATTTGGTGTCCTTGCTTGGCGGCCCGATGTCTTATGCTATTATCGACACAGGCACCACGCTTGTGGCTGGACCTGCTTCGGGTATAGCAGCCATCTATGCGCAGATTCCAGGCTCGTCCCCTGGGAACGGCTCATGGGAAGGGTTTTACAGCTATCGTAAGCGCCTCTCGCGTGTACGGAATGACGCTGACCTTTCGTGAAAGCATGCGCGACCGAGGTGACGGTGAAGATTTCGTTCGGTGGGCCCAGTTGGACGATCAGTCCGGCGGATTTTCGATTCCAGACCTCCAGCATGCCCGACGTGTGTTATGGTGCCTTTTACGCGATCCCCACACTGCCTAATTCGCCACAGTGGATCATTGGAGATACGTTCTTGGTAAGCACGCACTGTCGCGACTGCGGGACCGCAGTCGTCGCTGATGACGCTGTGGATCAGAAAAATGTGTATTCGGTGTTCCGGTACGACCCGCCCTCGGTGGGGTTTGCGGCGTTGTCGGACGCGGCGCAGGCGATGAATGGGGTGAATGCGCTCATTCCGTCTGCGACGCTTGGAGCGAGCGTGGCGTCCGTGACGGCGAACGGTGCCGTGCGGGGGATACGGACATCGAGCACTGCGGGTGGGATGATGATCGCGTGTGCGCTGGCGGTGTGGTCGCTTGCATAGGATTGGGTTTTCCATGGGGACGATGGTTTATGTATATATTGTTTTAAGCATCTTAAGTAGCTATATGTCGTCTAGTTAGCGTAGCGCTGTGTAGCGGACGTGTTGAACAGGTAAAATTATTATTATTACAGCGTTATAGTAGTACATCGGATGGTGTGGCTGTATACTATGAAGTGCCTCCTGCTGACCGTCCTATCGACCCGCGGAAATGCTTGGGCGGCGAGGGCGTTTCGGAGAACGATGCCCTGAGGATTTCGATTCTTGAACTTGACCTCGGGTTTCAAACCGAGAGCGTAGACTCTTGTTGTCTCCCAGACGGTTATAATTGCCGCCCACTCGACAACCGTCGTCAACGTTTCAGCGCATGTCAGGCGTTGGCCACCACATTACTGTAACATCGATGTCATGCCAGCAGTTGTGGCACAACCAGTACTGCTGCTGCAGCATTGCAGGCTTGCCAGTGAAAGCCAGTGCAGACTCATGGATGCATTGCCCAGGCCAGCCGGACTGGATGGAGTTAGCGTGGTCTTGGTTCGACTGTTAGTACCCGAGTCCAATTAGTTCGGACCCACCTGTCTCGCCTCGGATGATGCCACGGCACTGCGCAACTGCTGCGCGTTCAGCACTCCGCAGTCGTAACGAGCCGATCTCGCAGACACTTTCTATTTATTTCCACCGTGCACTCGCACTTGGCAACACACCCCCGTTCCCTACCACCCCAACGTCCTTCCCACCACCCAGGTCCAACCTCAACACTAATTTCTCGACCCGTTTCAGCTTTTGACGTTTGCTCTGACCTCGAGACTCTTGCAGTAGCGCGTCGTTCCTGCGGAGATGATACCAAACGTGGCCTTGGCGACCCCGGCCTTTTTCATACTCGCATGGGCCTTGGGGTCGTGGGGCATGCCAGCAACGCTGGACGTGCGCTCCCCGGGTCTCAAGATACCCCTGCAAGCGCGGTCCCCCATGAGTGGGCTCGATCTCGTCGAGCGTGGCCAGCTTGCCAAGCGTCAACGGGACGCTGCTATCGCAAAATATGCCCGGGGTGCCGATCGTAGACGGAGCACGGGATACAACTTGTGCGTGCTTGCCGTTCCGCGAGGCGTGAAGTCGTGCTGACGCTCGGACAGGATCGTCGATCAAGACTACGACTCCGGGTGCGTGTCCGTCGCAACGCTTCGTCTGCCGTGCTGACGGGACACAGATACTACGGCTCGGTAGCCATCGGGACGCCTCTCACGGCGTTCAACGTCGTTCTCGACACGGGATCGTCGTACGTCTCCGGTCGTGGCTCCCGTCGTCCGTTATTCACCCTTTTCGTGCGCAGAGACCTGTGGGTCGTCAGCGACACCTGTGGATCCGTTTGTCAAAATCTCCCCTCCTTTAATCCCTCGTCGTCCTCAACGTTCAAGAACCTGTCCTCGTCGTTCTTCATCACGTACGGCCAAGGCGAAGCTGCCGGCTACGTTGCCCAGGACGTCGTCGAAATGGCCGGGTTTTCGGTCGCGAACCAAGGTTTCGGTACGTGGAGGATGTGTCGAGGTGGAACGGGGTTGCTGACCGTGCGACAGCCGTGGTCGATGCGATGTCGTCGAGTCTCGTCAGCTCGCCCGTGTCGGGGATCATGGGGTTTGGCTGGGAGCCGCTTGCGCAGACACAGCAGACGCCGTTTTGGCAATCGCTCGCGAGTAACGGGGCGATGGACTCGGCATTGTTTGCTTTCCAGCTCCGGAGGTAAGGTCATCACCCTTTGGGAGAACGTGGCGGTCGTTGACCGTGTTTGACGGTAGATATTCGAATGACACCAAGGCACAATCACTCGAACCTGGAGGCGAGCTCACGCTCGGTGAGTCTCTTTTTGTTCGAGCGTGCGCCAATTGACATGGAATGGGCGGGTAGGATATGCCAACACCAGCTTGTACACGGGTTCGATCGACTACGTCGATATCCCTGGTACCCCGAGCTACTGGTACCTCAACCTTGCTTGTAAGTTACCCTTGGTCGCTCCTGACGACGATACTGACGGGTCCTGACAGCGTTGACGGTACAAGGCACTTCGATATCCATCGGCAGCGACACTCTCGCCGCCATCGACACCGGCACGACCAACATCGGTGGACCCTCGTCCGCCATCCAAGCCATCTACGCGCAAATACCTGGCTCATCTCCCGCGACGGGCTCTTGGCAAGGCTACTACCAATTCCGTACGTCCATCCGTGCTCGCACACTCGCGTGACTCACCGTTTGGCCAGCCTGCTCGACGTCGGTGTCGGTGTCGGTCTCGTTTGGGGGGAACAGCTGGACGATCAGCGCTGCCGACTTCGCCTACACGGCCATCAGCTCGAGCGAGTGCATCGGCGCGTTTTTCGACCTCGGGACGACGACAGCGAGCTCGAGCACGTCCCCGGCGTGGATCTTTGGAGACTCGTTCCTGGTGCGTGTGTGTGTGTGCGTGTGTGCGGCATTCCGACCTGAACCCAACCGCAGAAAAACGTGTACTCGGTGTTTCGTTACAACCCTGCGTCGATCGGGTTCGCGGCGCTCTCCGAGGTCGCCATCTCGGAGAACGGGGCGAGCGGGGCGGTCCCTTCGGCGACGATCGGGACGGCGGCTGCGACGGTGACCAACGGCGCGCGTGCGGCCCGGGCGCAGAGCGGGGTGCTCGTCGGCGTCGCGGGCGTGTTCGTGTCGATGGCGTTGTGGGTGCTATAGCCCCGTTTTCCGTTTTCGTTTATCCTCTCTTTTTCTGCTTTCAACGCATTTTAACTAATTATTTGACTCGGACGTGCGTGTCTATTTATGGCACTCGTTCACGACTTTTTTTTGCATGGACCGAACGTTTTTTTTTTCGCTCCTTTTCGGACGGACGAGCGATTTACGCACACGTACAATACCTATCGTATGAGCACGCGGAGGTGGAATTAAATGGGCGCAGTGTGTACACACTCGCAATGTATAAGTCTTCAGTAGCGTACCACTTCTCAAATATTGGGGACATGATTTTGAATAACCTTTCCACACGATGTCTATGTATGTAGATGGTGTGATAACGCGGCCGCCGAACACCGTTCTACTAGCATGTCGTATATCGGTGAGTCGTACGTTCGGCGAACCTTGAAAGAGTCTCCCGCAGGTATCAACAGCATTTCAACCAGCATCTGATGAACACCACCACCACACGGTCGTCTCTTGAGATGTGGTAGCGGCAGTATCCGACTTCTAATCATCAGAAATACTATAACTAAACTAGTGTAAGGCTAAGACAGATCGAGACGTCTGATCACATTCCAACGTTATCGATTTCACATGCTCTTATCTGGTATGCTACTGATATCCTATGTCCCCACACATATATAAGGACGACCCGCTGTACGAGTAGTTCAGAAAATCATACCGCTTTCACGAGTTCCCACCACTTGGCGGGCTTCCAGCTAGCCGAACGAAAGGCCCTGACTTCGTGTTCATGCATGTCTGTCGTACATACCTACGGTGTCTTCCCTCCGAGTGCTGGCAATTATAACCTCAGCGTGAAGCTCGGCCGACTTAGGACTTCAGGCTGATCGATATGACCGCTTTTTTTTTTACAGGCGGTCTCGGCCAATGTAAGCCTACCACGGCTTATCTAGGTTACCTAAGCTTACAACAGTACTACTGAATCACAAGAATTCAGTATCACTGCCCGGCTTTGATGGAGTAGGTGTACATTACACAAAGTTGCTGACCCCATTTTGGCCATAGTCGGCGCATCTTTTGCATTAGTATCCAAGCCTTCCGTCACAGGCTAGCAAGTTGAATCATTAACTCCTGATCTCTGATATTCACGATTGATTGACTTGGGCTTCTCCCGTCGGCTCATTTTAGTTTATTCCGGTGACTGCAGTGTTTTGTCCTCCGCACAAACCGCATAGGCTGATGCTGTATTACTAGAATGCTGTGTAAGGGATGATATGATGGGTGACGTGTTTGCCTCGCCTCCCCTTCAACGTTTTCAACCTCAACTACTAGTCGTACCCCATTGACGCTCGACCCAAACTTGTTCTCAGATCTATTTTTTCCCCAGATGTCGCATTCTGCCCTTGACTCTGGGGACTCCTCCACATTAAACTATATCATCACTCATGTGTTTTTTCCTCTTCGGCTTCCTGATATGGACGATCACAGTATCGATGATGACCATGCTCTGACTCAGGCAATCGCCAAGGCTGCGCGTTTGTACAGCGATCACGTCAGCCAAACCGACCTCTCCCAATGGAATAGTATCCCGCGAATGCTGGAAAATCTACAGGCCGTCGCCCGGTCCAAGAACCTGGATATGTCCCAAACTGTCAGCCAGTTCAGCAGTATGGGTCTGGGAGGTAGGTTTTTGAACTTTTATATCTCCTTGAGGCTTACCACAAGTAGATGTTCTTGCGTTCCCCTTTCGAGTGCAAAATGTGGGAGTGGTCTTCAGGAGGCAAGCGGAGATTACCGTCTATGAATCGTTCGAAATGTCTCTGAAGGCTCAGGATGTGCTCGCCACGGATGGAAGACTTATCTGTTCATATCCTGGACCTGCTATCGAAATCCCCAATTTCGTATTTCATCACGATGACTTCCGTTCCGAACTCGCGAATTTTCTTGTTCACATGGATCATGATGGCCGCACCGCCCTTCGACTAAAGCAGCTGACATCTGAATCTGATTCCGAACTTGACACCGACCACCCACGCTATATCACTGAATTGCTCACCGGCGTCTTGAGGGGTGTGGGCCGCCCTGCTGACATCTCTCGCATAAACAAGCGTATAGGCGATGACGCTTGCAACAACGGATCGGGCGATCCGTGGCGGCGTTCCGCGCTTTGGCTCTTGATCAGAGTCACCCTTCAGACGACGCTGGATCGATCGCCCCTCGGGCATCATGCCTACAAGGAATTCATGTTGTTCTTCATGTGTCGCCTGGCGACAGAAAAGGGCTGCGCGGAGTTTTCTAGCGATCTTCTCCAGTTCATGTCAGCCAAGATCAGCCGGCGCTTGCACAAACTTGGCTCCTCCGCGCCGGACTGGCTCGCGCACGTCGCACTGCAAACTTGCACTTCCCTCCGGTCTACGATTGAATATCGGTGGAAACGGGAACAGATTTCTCCGCGCTTGTCCCTACCCTGGGTACCCTCCCAACTCGATTTTACCCTGGACACCCGGCTCACGCTCGCGAATAGCCGTCGTCACCTTGCGAAATCGCTTTCTAGCGGCCGTGTCAGTGCCGACAAACGGTTCCAACCTCGACTTCGCCGTCGAGGTGATCTTGATGACTTTCTGTCTATCAACGGAAAATTTTTCGATGAAGCATATGCCATCGAACCTTATCTTACCCTCTACGACGTCGAGCGGGCGGTCGAGCTCGCTATAGACGCCTGGGTCGCTCGAGTCGTAGACAATGACGAGGCCTGCATGCAAATCGAAACTCTGGCAATCAAATACACATCTAGCGCCGTTAGCCTGTACGCGAGGAACCCGGAACTGCTTTCAGTCATGCTAATGACCATGATTGAGCTTTGGGTCGCGCTCGACAAAATAGTCATCAAGGGAATTCCCATGCTCGCAGACTATTCTCCAGAGATACCCATCAGTCTTCTGGAGCACCTGTTGCTTCGCAAGAGTACTAGCCTTCGTCGCCTTCGCATCGCACACGAATACCTCCAACGGCGGTACGCCGAATCTCGAAACCAGTGGTCGGTGTTTTCATCGATCATTACCGCGGACAGCTTTGCCGTCCGTTACTATCGCACGTCCCTGCATCTTCAGCGTCTCAAGACTCGAATCGAGGAGGCGGCGCGATACGAAGTCCGTAGAAAGATTGCTGAAGTGCGAGCCGCGAACGACCGTCGTCAGCGTGCGGAAATTCAGGGACGAAGACTCGCTCGCGCGGACGTGCTCATAGGCGTTTACAGATGGCCGTTGCCTGCCGACCGACTTCAAGCCGAGGCCGTTACGTTCGAATTGGATTGCCCTATCTCTTTCAGCGCGTGGCGCACAGTCATATCCCATTTTTTGATCGATCTCTTTCCGTCATCCGGCCCGGATCGTGACAGTCCAAACATTAAGCTCAACAATTATGAATCTCTGGCACCATATCTCGTCAAGCATCCGAAGTCACGGATCTCCCTCGGTTCTGATGTAGAAGCCTTTGAGTCGCGTCCTGCGGTGTCTATCCCAGCCCGTGAAGAAGAGGTTTGCATTGAGAATATGCTGACATTCTTTTACTTCGATGAACGTACCAGCTCTTTTCTCACCGGGCCGCTACTTTGTGATGACATCGGACAATACTCCAGGTACGAGTTTCAAGACGTGCTATATAGCAATTTGGAGAAATACATTCATTATACTTCCCATACGTCGAACGAAGTTGTCGCAAACCAAGCTGACTGCCCTGAAGCCCTTCCAATCCACGAATACATGGCGTTCGGACACCTGCGCAGCGGTGGTTTACTTCAATGGTTCAACATATTGCGGGAGCTTCGGGCTCGATCGTTAAATTTTCGTCGCCCGGAAGTTCACTTGCTGTTCGCTCAGGCGGCCTCTCAAGTGGGACCCCTCGAAAGTGCGGAGTGGACGTGGCACCACGAGATCACACAGCCCACCTTTTGCTATGCACTTATTCGCGAGCTGGAGTGCCTTCTTCAGGACGTCGAAGCCAATTGGATGGAAGGTGTGACGATGGACACTATATCCTTTTTGCTCCGCCGTCTACTCGTGTCCAGCCCTAACGGATCCGTCTCTCAAAAAGTCCTCGGCCTTCTTCGTGTAGTTCGTGCCAAATTATTTTCTTGGGTACTGGAACTGTTCAATAAGGCCGCAAATACGCCGGGAGATGCATGGTTGCGCGGAATCCTGCGCGACACCGCCGCCATTTGTCGAGGCACGTATGACGTAGACCTCGACATGATCCCAAATGTTCTTCAGTCGACGGAAGATATAGAGGTGTTTATGTCTACCGCCATCATAATCCGTGAACATACCTCCGACGATGACTCTCCCTCTGTCTACTCGAAATTGCTCCTCGGTCGAAATACCCGTCTTTCATTGGATTTCGAGGACACCATAAGGATGCGTATCCAGTCTGACGCTGGCAAACAAGGCCTCGATCGCGCGGTTGGAATGATTTGGACTAATTACCACGCAGGCTCCAAATGGAGTCCGTTGCCGGGTCCAAATTCGCGCTGGCTTTCGTGTAAGACCGCACCACCGGATGGCCAACGTCCGGAAGTTACGCATTTCAACGTGCTTGACGGTTCGCTGCTGGTCGATGGCAAGCCGCTCGGACGTTGTTTACCAGAGGAATTTATGCGAGATCCGCTATACAATCTAATATTCGGCGACGTATGTACATGTTATCACTTTTGGCGGGATGCGACTTATTTACCAATGCAGGAAAAGCTCATGGTTCTACGAAGTAATCTTCCAGGCACGAGTTACTACACCAGAAATTCAATCTTCGGTCATGTGGTACGAGAGCCTTTTGGAATTGAATGAAACAACTGCTGACGTGACTTGGCTAGGTATATTTTTCTTTCGTAAAAAAGAATTCCAGCTCTTTCGTAAAGAAGGGCCTCGGCCTTGTTATTCGAGCCAAGCGAAAGTCAATAACCACAGACCGCACAGACGTCATGGAGCTTGTGCCTCCCGAAGTATTGAAAGGAGACTTGCCAAATGCGTTGATCGGGGGACATGCTCATTGGTTAAATCTCTCGACATCAGTGGTGGAGATCCGCCCTCTCGATAGGCTTTGGGAAACTTCGCCAGAGAACTGGAGGATAAATTGCACCCCCGGTCACTATCGCATGTGGAAGGGCCACGATCGCCTCGTAGACATTCGAAGTCGAACATGGAAAACGGTTTCAAATCCATTGCGGCCGCTGGGTTCCCCACAGGATCTCATCATCACCGCATCCCCTACTGATCCCAGCCTGTCAACCTCACCTTTACGTTTATGTGTTACCCTGTCACGCTACGACTTGGCATTCTTTGTTGATGCGGATGGGGACCTTCAATGCCGCAACTTCCGGGGCATGGTTTGTGACGAGAATCAATCCATCGGGACTCTGTTTGGGCTGGTCAATAAGCTCGTCCTTCGGCCGAAGAACAAGGATTTTAATAGTCTCGGGCTCATTCCCCGATGTGTTATTATTCCTGAAGGAAAAAAAGTCTCACACCGGATGCCTCTTTTTGGCCATCACGTCCGCGTAGATATCGATCTCCAGAATTCTGGATCTATCCCGCGGCCTATCACATACCAGGCCTACGACGTCAATACTGAGCTGGGCTGCTTAGTTGGCAATGGGAGCTTGACGAGCAAGCTGTATTGCGCCTATTTGCATGCCTTGACGAGCGGGTTGGGTGCCGATCCGCTCACAGGGAGGTCTGGCACGGAAGAAGCCTTGACTGTGCTCGAGTCGGCGCGCTGTTGCTCGTATACGATGTTTGGGTCTCGCGACGCTGATCTCTTGAATTCGATCGCTTCCATATGCCCGACCCGATCATGGAATTCAAACTCCAGACCGACCATACAGGGGGTGCAGTGGGGCGTGCTACCCGAAAAATCACAGAACCCTGAGCTATACTTTCTTTCCGAGTCGATCAAGATGCGCTATCAGAGTTTCATCCGGGTGTTCGACGAGAGACGATCACCGCCCGACGACGACACATCAAGCGTTTACATCGATCATACACATCGAAAAAACGTCGATCACCATCACCTCCTCAAACGTAGCGCGGGACGCGGTGGATACCTGTTCGGTTTTGCGACGGTGACCGTTGATTGTGACCTCTGCGAGGATCTGGTTAATCTTGGTGTGGATGAGCACCGCGCTTGTACTGCGGCGGCATATGTCCACCGCAGGACTGCGACGAGCTCTCAAGATGTGTGGGGAATACTGAGAAGATGGGCGAAGGGTATCTCTGGGGACATTGATGGCCGACACGACAACCTGTCGCGGTAGGCTCCTGGTCCAACATAAACTTGGCTCGAATAATTTACGCACTACGCAGGTCTGGGACGATCAAAAGGAATATTGCATATGGCCCGGGAATAGTGAGATCACGGAGAAAGAATGCGACCGGCGTGTCCAGAGACCCTTCGGTGTTTTTCCGATATGACAAATCGTGGTTGGCACCCGATCTTCCGTCAATATGGCTCAAGGCATATAATGTCCTGCGAAGCGGCGGCGAACAAAAATGGTTTCAGATGCTTTTCTCTCTATCTGCGATGGCGTATGCCTCGCCGAACCTCAGTGACATTGTTCCCATTTTCGTAGCCTTTGCGTCGCATCCGCAGTTCAGCTTGGAGGATCCACCCCATTATGATTACTATCCCATCATACTGGGGTATCACCCGTCCATGGACATCTTGCGCACATGCGTCGTCCATTGCACCCACCCCTTCGAAGTTATATCTAAATCTATTGTGCATGCGGAAGGAGAGGATCTCGGTGACTCACATGAAGTCGAGATGTATGACAGCATTCTAGATGCCGATGTCGACGCGGCCGCTCAGGAGCTATTGCGTTCATGGCCATGTGAGATACCCCCACCATGCTCACTCGACCCCAGGCTGTACAACATAACGCATTTGGAACGCGAAGTCCGGCCTTACCTCTCGGGCTGCTTTCGCAATCTCAAGCTCAAAGAACATGTAGCTCGTGTTCAGACCATTCTGGACAATATGCACTCTCTGCCTCAGTCTCAGGTCTCCTTGAGCCGCGATACCGTTCTTTACTCCTTCAGTCCCTCATACGGCACCCGTCCTCGAAGCCGTATTCCGTGGCATGTCACGGTATATGATCTGCTCGCCAGGCCTGCACCGCATTTGCAGGCTCACAATATATTGTCTCGACGCGTTACCGAAACCAGGAATGCCTCAGTCATTGCCAATGATTCTGCCTCATTACATCAACTGATTGATACCGTCCAGACGATTGCAGAAAATCAGTTCCAGCATCAATACGTCTCATCACTCCGCAGCAGCGCAGAATCCTTTAAAGAAGAGATGGCTTCGATAGCTCACAGAACGACGGAGCCTCCAACCACGAAGTCACTCATCGAACACTATTATGGGTGTAGAACTTCGTACACGAAAGCTCTCGACCTTCTTCAACGACAGCTAGGTCCAACAAACCAAAGCGAACGAGCAGTCGAGCAGTCTGGTCAATGGCCATGCTTCACTGCGCACACCCTTTTTCGATATCTAGCATCAAATTCGACGGTAACGCTCCCCGATGATTGGAAAAGGTGTCTCATAAAGTTTGCCCAACTCGCGCTTGCGCTACAGCGCGCTCGAAGATTGCTTTTGCTGCATTTTGATGGCCTCCGTGAAGAGTTCTTCAGGGAATTGGAAAATGAAGGATGTGATGGTTGGGAAGCCGAGTCCTATCCAGATTGGCTACTGATCCAGGTGAGTTTGGTTTGTGATCGACGTATGTATGACGCCACTCACCTTCCCTATACTAGTTGCAAGGCGATTTTTTGATCCGCCGCGTGCAAGCCGAAGTCGCTGGTGAAATGATATCGCCACGCTCAGGTGAAAACACAGCGATGCAACTCAACATGGGTGAAGGAAAGTCGTCCGTAATAGTTCCTATCTCCGCTGCAGTTCTCGCGGACGGTGATCAGCTCGTGCGCATCATTGTCCCAAAACCGATTGCAGCGGAGATCTCTCACCTGCTGGTGGATCGCCTCGGTGGACTCACTAACAGACAAATATACCATCTCCCGTTTTCTCGCTCCCTCTTCCTCAGCATTGGCGAAGTGGAATTCCTCCATGAACTCATGTTGGAATGCATGCGGGAGCGTGGGATTCTGGTCGTCCAGCCAGACCACATTTTGTCACTCAGGTTAGCGACCGTGGAGAAGCAGCTGCCCCGGGAAGAGGGCGCTAAAGTGGCACGCGACTTGAACTTGAAATGGCTGGAGGTTCAGAGGTGGCTCCATACTCATTCGCGAGATATTCTGGATGAAATCGACGGAATCCTTGATGTCCGGTCGGAGTTGGTGTTCACTATCGGTCGTCAGCAACACGTTGAGGGCTCTCCCGAGCGGTGGACCACCATCGAACAAGTGCTCGGCCTCGTAGGCAAACATGCGACTTATCTTCGAGATCGGTTCTCGTGCGGAGTAGAATATGAGCCAGGACCACCCGGTACCTTTCCGCACCTGCGTATTCTGCAAGCGGACATAGGCAAAGAGTTGATTTCATGGATAGTTCAGGACGTTTTGGATTGTCATGTTCCGAACATCAGCCTCAAAAATCTTCGCATCTCTCCCGATCTTGATGATGCAATTCAAAGCTTTATTTCGTGCGAGGTCGTTCCACCCGAAAAAGTTCGACTGGTGAAGGAGTATTTTGGGAAAGAGTCGCAGTGGACCGGCTTGCTCCTACTGCGTGGACTCTTGGCCTCCGGGATTCTCTTATTTGCTTTCACGGAGAAGCGATGGCGGGTAGACTACGGCCTTGCCACAGAGCGTACTATGCTTGCGGTGCCGTACAGGGCGAAGGACGTGCCATCGCAGAGGGCCGAATTTGGTCATCCAGACGCTGCCATCCTCCTCACATACCTTTCCTATTATTATCACGGCCTCAATGAGGAACAGTTGAAGACTTCCTTTGAAATTCTGCTGGAGAAGGACGACCCATCCTTGGCTTACAACCTCTGGGTTCGAGCATGCAGCGCAGTGCCACAATCTCTGCGAACGCTGAGCGGCATCAACATGAAATCGAAGGAGCAATGGAACCGTTCGCTATGCCCACTTTTCTCGCGGAATTGGGCAACAATAAATTTCTACCTTTCAAACGTTGTGTTTCCGAGGACGGCCGTGGAGTTTCCATCCAAGCTGTCCAGTTCCGGTTGGGATTTGGCAGAAAAAAAGCCTCGTCTTGTGACAGGTATGTTGACAAAGTGATAGCAAAACTTATTCAAGTTGACTGAAAAATGTCAGGATTCTCCGGGACGAACGATGGGCAACATTTATTCCCCGTGCATATCACCCAACATGACCCAGACCATCAACGAGGAACCAACGCCAAGGTGCTATCGTATGTTCTACAACCGGAGAACAACCACTACATGTGTATCAACCACGAGGACGGTAAACGGCGAACCACGCGTGAATTCCTGCAGATCTTAGTTGCGCAGAAGATCCGTGTCCTGCTGGATGTCGGCGCACAAATGCTCGATCTTCAAAACGATGAGCTGGCAAAAGCATGGCTGGATATCACCCCACCGGATGTTGCTTCTGCTGCAATATATTTCAGCGCGGACGACGAGTTGATGGTGTCCACGCGAGATGGTAGCACACAGCTGCTGCGATCGTCGCCATTCGCGCACCAGATCGACCGGTGCCTGGCATACCTTGATGATGCTCATACGCGCGGCACAAACATCAAGTTCCCAAGCGGATCTCGTGCTGCGGTCACACTGGGACCCAGAGTTACTAAAGACCGGCTGGTTCAAGGTCCGTCGCGATTATATGGTAGTGCTACTCTGACTGCCCCACAGGTTGCATGCGGATGCGGATGCTCGGCCATGGACATTCTATCATGTTTTTCGCACCCGCTGAAGTCGATCAGCGTATTCGCGCTGTGGTTGGAAAAACTGTTTCGGACGAGGTCGATACGAAGGATATCCTACACTGGGCTATACGAGAGACATGGAATAACATCCAGCGATGGGCTGCTCGCTGGGTACAACAAGGAGCGGATCATTCAACCCGACATACAGCTTGGTCCAGCTACTGTGACGGCCAGCTGAGCCCAGAAACATTATCCACCGAATGGCTTCGGTCAGAAGCTAGGACACTGGAAGATCTCTATGGCCCACGGCTTTCTCCGAGTTCTTTCACTTTTGTCAGTCCGGATATGCATCAACGATGCATTGACCTTGGGATCTCGTCACACTCGTCGATTGGTCTGGATGAGGAACAGGAGAGAGAAGTTGAATATGAGGTCGGGCGCGAGCAGCAAAGGCGACTGCTCTCAAGCGCATTGCCAGCGAGACATTCGGTACATCCGGATGTCGTCAGCTTCGTAATGACTGGCGTTATCCCTGTTGGGGCACCTTCGTTCGCGACGCGGATCTTCATTCCAGTTTGGGACACACTCCGTACGACCTGTGCGGCAACTAGTGAGCCGCATGTCTGGAGTCAGTCTGTGTTGGCGACCACAGATTTTGCAAAGACGGTGGACCTGAAAGAATCCGAAGAAATGGACGACTATCTCCGCCCGGTCCATTGGGTCGTCTCCGCAAAAAACAGCGATGGACATGGAGATGTCCTCGTCATCATTAGCCCCCACGAAGCAAACTGCTTGTTGCCAGATATCAGGTCCAGCAACAAGGTTCGACTTCATCTATACATACCATGCATTACCAAGTCGATGAAGCCAAGCAACAACATCACCTTGTATAGCGTCCCCTCGGCCCCCGACTCGCAAATCATTGCCTCCTCTCTCATGAATCAACTGAACGTGTTCGCTGGACAGCTATACCTGGACAACCACGAAACATATATCCAATTGTGTCATTTCCTTGGCGTCTATGCCAGGGATCTGGACAAAGTGCAGGGCATTATAACGGAACCTGATGGATTTATCCTGCCGAAGAACCGGCGCCCACTCAAGGGCACGCGCACCGAGATCACGCCCACTTTCGAACATACGCCCCTCCCTTCCCTCAAGGCGTTGATGAATCTCCGGTGTAAACGCACCGACTACAAATCGACGCACATGGGGCGTCTTCTTCATGGACGTCTGCTTTCCAAAGCTGATTTCGATCATTGAGAATATGGATTTGCTTCAGCACATCTTTTTTTTTTTTGGGCAGGTCACGAATGGATAGGATTTCAATGGATGGGTTTAAGCTTTCTGTATTTTTTTTTTTTTTCCGCAAGTGTGGTTCTTCCTCCCAATTTTCTGTTATGTCCTGAGTGTGGTATCTGAATTGTATTTCGTCTAGATAGGCTACATAGCCAGCTTTTCGGAAGCAACCAGTTTGACGGTCAGGGCGTCTGCGGTGGAATGGAGAGCTCGCATCAGCAGACCCATGGCCCGGGAGGGCATAGTCATCCTCCTCCAAAGAACGCGATGCGGGGGCACCATGACCGACGGACCGCACGCAAAACACATCCCAGGAGGCATGCAGGGCGGCGAATCATCCTTTTTCTCATAGTTTGGGTGATATTTGATGGCTTTGATAAACGCTGCAACAACTTGCCAAGCACCAGTTCACTCTAGCCAGCCACCATGATGGACGCTAGCGCAAAGTGGTCACCGGGTGGGATGGAAACGACGATGGTTATCTCAGCAGGCGGAAATCTTCGAAGTCCAGTTCTCAAGCGCGATTTGCACTGACAACATTTGATGGTGGCTCTTCTTTCGATCGGCGGCGGGCGACGGTAAGAGGGGAGCTTACGATATTATTCTCCAGATTTGACACTCAAATTTCAATGAAGTAAACGGACATGAAGGCTAGGAAGCTCGTGCACCGACACTGAACATCCTAGCCTATATCATCCGAATCGCGACATTCACTAGTACTACAGACGTATGCAACATACATATACATGTTATCCTTGATCGCGAAGTTCAACGTCCGATTGATGATTCCACGGATTTGATGTGCCAACAGAGCCAAGAAAGAAAAAAAAAGGTTAAACGTTACCTCGGGGCGCAACACCCCGGAGCAAGGGTCCTGCCCTTCTCTCATTCGTCAAAATCGTCCATGTCAAGACCGCCCTCCCCAAGATCGACCACCTGCACGGCCATATCGATGTCCACATCGGCACAGACGTCACGTTCGCCGACGGGCTGGCTCAGGGCTCGGTCCGGATCTTGAGCGGCCCCCACCTCCGTATCCAAAAAATCCAAACACGTCCGCATACACCCGCGCCAGCGCAACGGCACCGCCCCGCCCACATCCACCCCTGCGAGGTGTCGGGTCCACGAATACCGCTCGGATGCATGCCGTACGAATATACGGCCCTTGTGGGCTGGGTTTGGACATGTCCCCGTGCCCGTCGTCGATGGCTGGTCGTTGCACGCATGGTTCGTTGCCATCGACATGCGTTTGTGTGGACGGAGGATGCCTGGGACGGCGTCCGTGAGTGTGTGGCGAACGCTGGGCGGGAAAGAGGCGGTCCATTGATCGGAGATAGGGAGGCCATAGTATTCAGAAAGGACGTTTTGTGAGGGGGAGGATGGGGATGGGGCAAGGAGACGGCGGAGACAAAGTTCCGTGAGCGGGGGGACGCAGGCCAGCATAAAGGTGACGGGGGAGAGGATGGGTTTGGTGCTGGCAAGAGCGTCTTTGCGGAAAGAAAGGGGGCGCGAGATCGAGCGGCGTGAAGAGAGGGAGTGCGAAGGATGAGGGGAGACGGGTTCGGGGAAAAACGGGTTGGGATTGACCAAGAGTTTTTCAATGTGCATGTCCCGCATTTGCCAGGGGAGGAACGTGAGCCGGTTGTTGGAGATGTTGAGCTCGTTGAGATTTGTGAGGTGACGGATGTCAGGGGGTATGAACGTAAGTCGGTTGCCGCCTTGGAACGTGAGTTAGAGCAAATGACTAGAAAAAGTAACGACATACGAAGGCTGAGGACGGTGATATTTTTGACAGTAAAGAGTTCGGGAGGGAGAGAGGCAATCATGTTGCCCATGAGATACACCTTCAGGACGTGTCGGTCTTTGCTCGACTCCTTGATCGACTGCGTACGCTCAAACGAACGCGTGCGTCCAAGATCAAGGTCCGTGTTGACACGCGCCAAGACGCGTGTCACGAACAGAGACTGCTCGGATGACTCGGTGGTATTGAAAAACCCGGAGAGATCGCCGATGGACGAGGGTATGGACTTGAGTTGTTGATTGCTGTTGGACCGACATGAACGCACAGAACGCGAAGAGGGAATGGGCATACCTGAGGTCAATTTGGCCGATGCCCGTGTCAAATGGCTGACGGAGTGCGTCGTCCCAGATGCGTTCTTCGCGATCGATGTACCGCGACGTGCGGTGGGATGGGGGGCTCGCGTGAGGAGAACCGTGGATGGTGTAGTCATCCTCCTGCAAAGAACGCGACGCGGGTGCACCACGGCCAATGGAACGCAGTGTAAATATTCCGGGAGGCGTGCATGGCGGCGAATCATTCTTTTTCTCATAATTTGGGTGAGGTTTGATGGCTTTGGTAGATGCTGCAAACGGGTGCGAGAATGGGCGGCCGGGAGGTGAATCGAGGGAGTACGGGGCGAGACCTGGGCTGGACGGGGGAGACGAGTCGATGGGCCCGAACGCAGGCGACGATGACGGGGTCACAT
>JBBPMP010000234.1:0-32972 GCA_038090395.1 Boletales sp. KT-2023a | reverse complement strand
GAACCACACATCCTCTCCCTCGAGGCATCCCGCCGCAACACGCTCGCCACCTACGTCGCACGGCGCGAGGGCCTACTTCGGTCCCGCGAAAACGACAAAGAACAACGGCGGCGGGAGGCGCTCAGACGGGTCGCTCCTGGATTCGATGGTAACGGTACCCCGCTTCAACCCGTGCGCAGTGCAGCCACATCCGAGAAACCCCCATTACCTGGCGGCGCAGAGGGACAGGTACAGGTACAAGGACATGGTCCCGAGGAGAGCAAATCCAGGGGCGGCGGCGATGCCATGGATAATCTCGTAAACGAACTCGAGAGGATGGTCACAAGTACCAGTAGGACGACGTGATGCTGGGATGATGAATTGTGTTTTTTTGAGTCGGACGCTTTTCTCCACCGTCGGCCACAAACGCGTCTAGGAAGCATAGTCACGGGGGACTGACTGAGTGAACTGAACGGTACGATGTCGTCCTACTTGCCCTGTCGAGACTGTCGGGTTCCTCGTCTAACACTCTGTGGCGATCATCCACAACCTTGATCGTCTTTAATACTTTTGACAGGTCCTCGAGCAGCATGGAGGGAATAATCAGGGCAATTGCATGGGGACGTGTGCATGTCATCTTTTCTTGATTGTTAATCACTTCTGCGTGTCGGGGATGCACTCAGCCTGGCGGGTCAGTCGAACATCCAGGAAGAACCTCGTGAATGAACTACTCTATTTTTTCCGAGCCGTGCCCTATGCGGTCCGTCCGATGATGCCGTCGCCAGTTTCGGGATGACCGCCACACTCAGGGATGATGCAAGACGAGCAAGCCTCGGATTGCCCTCGCATCCAGACCTCCCTATTGTTTTCGGTAGCACAACGGAAACTAATATCGAGCGCGTTCCTCGTCCGCCCTGAATACTATTATCGCCCAGAAGTCGACTACGTCCTGCGAACTTCTCGATCGACGCAGCAAGGTAAAAGTAATATATTCCAACAAGCGAGATGCATTCTCGAACGTCGTCATTAAGTACTATAGGATCATTACCTGCTTAATTTCATAACGACTGGGTGCAAATGGACAACTAATGGAGTCTGCATCCCACCCTTATTCATCACAGCGCTCACAGACCATATTTGCTTTAACTGTTTGGCGTGACTCAGGGATCCTCTCCGCCTGATCCTTTCGACTTCATCGATCTGTCCGATTGCGCCTGGTTATTGCCAAGCTCGGCGTCGTAACCTTTGCTCGAGACCTGCGACGTTCTCTGCGTTGGCGAATAGGTGCTCGACATGGGAAATCCTGAACTAGATCCGGTAGTCACAAACGTGCTTGAGGAAGGCGAGAACGACCCTGGGTGGCTCATAGCCAGTGTGCCGGCCGAAGGGAAACCAGAGGTACTGGGCGATGAAAGCGATACCCGCAACCTGCGGGTCGGTTCAAAAGGGAGTGCTTTGCTGGACAGTGTTGATGAACTGACGGAACTCGTCGAGCGAGACAGTGAAGAAGCCGTGGAAAAAATAGTATTCGTAGTGTGCGAAGCTGTCACTGCAGAATGGGTGACGCCAGAAGACCCAGGATGAGATATGGATGAAGAAGACGCGTGCAAGGCAGGGTGAGTTAGGCCAGGGGGATGAGACACCCCTGCCACACCAAGTTCACCTGTTCTATAAACGGATTGTGATCGAGGTTGGTGACGAGAAAAATGCGGAGGGGAAATCGGGGGCTGAGAGCTCCGCTGTAGATGCGGACGTACGATACTTCCAGGATGGGACTGACGTCGAAGCTGTGTCTCTGTTCTCAATGGATCCCCCTGAAAGCTGTCCCATGTATCGCCATTCTGGAATCCATCCCGTTCTGCGATTTCGATTTCCCGTTCAATATCTGTGAGCTGGGCCTCGAGATCCAGAATCACAGAATTCTCCAGTCTCTCCTTCTTCACCGTCAATCGCTCCAGCCTTTGATTCAGTGTCGAACACTCTCCCTTTAAACTTTCCTGCCTTTTCCTCTCCTCCTCTTCCCGTCTCTCTCGGTCTCTTCTTACCGTGTCAGCCTCCCTCTTTACCGTTGCCAGCACTACCTCGGCTTCTGATAGCTTTGCCCTCAGCCCTACCAAATCCTGTTCGTCGGCTGCTGTCATTTGCTCGACCTGTTCCCGGCCCTCGTTTGCACGTCGCACAGCGTCTTCAAGAGCACGAACTCGCTGGCGCGCTTTACCTTCAGCAATCCCGGCTTTCTCCGACGCCCGTTTCAATCCCTCGATATCAGTGCGTAGGTTGGTCGTAGTTTTGTTCGCGTCGCGTCGCGATGATTTGAGAGCGGCTTGTAACGTAGCCTGTTCAGCGTGTAGCGCATTGAGCTGATGTGAGAGCGTCCGTAAGCGTTCTTCCGGAGCAGGCGTCTGAGAAGCTGACGGGGCAGGCGAAACACATTCATTGGTTACCGTCGATGCAGAAAGCATCTCCGGAGCCGCAATAATATGATGGTCGTCACTGCGCTCGTGATCCAGGGCCGTATTCTCTGCGTCTGCCATCATCGCCTGCTGAGTGAGCCCCACACCACGCCGAGCACACGTGCACACGCACCTTCAGTGGTGACCTGCTTCCGCATGGTCTCCCCGCTGACGAGCGCCAGATCGATATCGTACTGTCTCCCGGGGTGTAGTCCATAGATGACGATGATAACTTCGTCCGCGTGATCGTTCATACGAAGGATGACGCGTTGCCAGTTGGAGCCGTTCACGTCCACGGATAGCCCATGGGCCAAGGCATCCGCGATAATGCCGCGCGAGTCCAAGATGGCATCAGGACCGAGGTCGTTGGGGGTGTTACCAGCGAGCTCTGGCTCGTCGTCGGTGGTATGTCGCGTGTCGAGGGAGGATGACAGGATGAACGTCGCAGAGACGGATGTTATTTCCCGCACTGCAAGCGTGAGGTGAGGCGTCCACGGGCGTATAGAGTGCCACTCGGAGGGGTTGGATGTCGAAGGATGCGGGGGTACAGGGGTTGACTCGTCCATGTCGTGCAAAGGAGGGTATTACGATGTGTAGAGTATTAACTTAACCTGCGTGCAATACGACAAAATGCGTAGACGCGATGATCACGACCTTTCTTTGTGAGTGTCAGTGATGGCCGGAATTGTGGTAATGTGTCGTGCGATTCATGAACGATCTCAAGGCTCTGGCGTTGTTTGGATGTAAAGCTTTTGGTAAACACCCAGATAAGGAATACTTCCCTTTCAACTTTTCCTTTTTTCACTTACAGTATAACCCCAGGCGCCGTGAGCGTACATGCTAACCTGTCATACTTGCTAGGCTCACTCACTGTGCACCAGCAGGGCTGAGAGCGTTGCTCTACTGCTGTTGTTCTGATAGTTCCCGATCCATGTGAGTGTGCACGCTAACTTCTCACACCCCGTAAGCTCACTCCATACCGGAATGGAAGTGGCGTGACTTCATTCCAATACCCCTATTCTTAAACTTCACCCTATGTGAGTCCGTATGCTAATCTCTTCTCATAACTACAAGCTCATTTCTTGTCCTGAGAATAAAGTGCCTTACTTCTGTTTCCTCCTCTTGGTATTCCACAGACCATTTCTCTGACATTTCAGTCTGAATTGTGATTGTACAAAGATGTAAGTGATGCAAGTTATTGTGTGTGCTGTAAATCCTAACCTGAAAAATACTGCTTTGTGATTCAAGTAAAAGACAAGCTCCCCCTGCAACTTTCAGCATGGCTGCTGTTAGTATCTATCTGTCCATTGGGTCTGAGACCATCCAATGGGTTGAAGTCCTGTCTATTCCATGCCAAGATATTCAAAGGTTCACCTACTATCCACTCAAGTGGCTATGCTTTGCCACTTTCACTGTTTGTGGAGCAATAGGATATCTCTCCATGACTCCAGGAAGTGAACATATGAACTATGGGGATATTGGCTTTGACAACATGGCTGACAAGTATTACTATATTACTGATGGTGAGCTCTTATGTTCTATCCTTTAATGTTATCCTTTAACAACAAAAATAGATGCATATCATTTTGTTGATCATCAAGTGTTAAATGACTATGTCTTATCTTGTCGGATCACTCCAAGAGTATCTAACTTTATTGATTCAGTTTCTGAACGTGATGGTCGATGTGTTTTCACACAAGAAAATGTAGCATCCTCACAAGCAGCATACATCATACCTCAAATCAAAGGTGATGATGTAAGTTTGTTAATCTCATTAGGATTTAAGCTTACTTTCCTTTTAGTACATCAATTTTGTGGTCCATGACCGCCTCCATCTGTACCCTGGGTTATTTCCCAATAAGGATGCTATCAATATCAACTGTGTTCAAAATGGAATACTTTTGTGTCCAGATCTGCATGGCAAGTTTGGCCGGTCTCAAATTGTGTTTCTCAAGGTATGCCTGATGTTTTTACTCTATTCTTCTAATATGTCTTGTATTTTATAACAGACTCCCAATTTTGTCATGGCACCATCTGATGTTCCTCAGGTTGAAACAGATGCCATGCCAGCTAGACGAACAACACTACAGTACATGCAACCACCTCAAGGATTTGACAGTGTTCTACAACGTAATGCTAAACCTCTTTCTGACTGGCAGGAAGAAGAAGAACCATCCAGCATTTTGCTTGATTTTTTATATGGAGCTTCTGTTGCCAAGCACTGGATGAGTGGTGAACTAGCTGAAATACTGGAGAAACAATTTCAAGATGACTTCAGTCAAGTCCTTGCTGCAAAACCAAAGACTTTCAATCCTGGGGATGGCATGGATGAATTTGAAGATGACCTAGATGATCCAAGGGACCTTGATTACAAGCCTTCAGGAAGCAAGGGCACAGGATACAAGATGGATGCCATGGACAAAGTGATTGCCTTGTCAATGTTGCTGAGAGGTGTTACACCTCAATCTATGGCTGAGGAAGCAAGGAAGAGGAAACAGGAGAGGGAGTTGCAGGCTCAAGAGCATAGTTGTGTTAAGGTACAGCAATGGCTGAATTCTGGTATGTCTGTAAGTGCAACTTTTATGTACATGCTTGTATTCCTTTTGATTAACTGATCACAGGATCAGCAGACTACATTGTAAAGTTCTTGTTCTGGATCAATTGGTAAACTTTGAGACCAATCACTTTGATGTATTGTTAAAGGCTGACATTTATGCACTTGAGCTTATCTGCCTTGATTGTAAAGCAGAGCTGCCTATTGTGGCATACCCAAGAGTCTTGGTGAACTTGGTCATCAGTAGCACGCCCTCTTTCTGCAATGCATAATCGAGTGGTATCGCTTACATACTTCGAGGACCAGATCACAACGGATGCTATATAGTGACAGTACTTTGTGTTTGTACTAGTGCGAGCTACTAGTAACTCCCAAGCTGGCCATGACCCGTTTGGATCGTTTTCAAGCCATCTCCCAAGCCGTGACGTCATGAATGTATGACTACGCACCCTCGTTCAACACTGCCTCTCTGGATACATTATACATCAGCTCGAAATCATTACTCATTTCCCCAAGTTGTGACGTCTCCACTACACATCCTTCTCGTTCACCTCATTCATCGCCACAACGTCCTGCAAATTCCGCTTGCCGACATCGCGTGAAACAGCCCATGCGCTGAACGCATGCCCCTGCGCAAACACCTCCTCGATCTCCTCCAGCGTCCGCTGCGCCGTCTCGGGAAAACAAAACAAAAAGTGGATCGCCGCCGCAAAGTTGAACGTGGCAAACACAAAGTACGTCTTCCACGCGATCGTGGACAGACCCGGCGGAACGGCGAAGGCGAGCGCAAAGTTGAACGCCCAGTTGGTCGCGGTCGCGAGCGAGACCGCCTTGGCCCGTACTTTCATCGGAAAGATCTCGGCAGGATATGTCCACGAGACGGGCCCCATCGTGATCGCAAAGGAGCAGACGAAGAGGTATGAACACACGATGATGGCCTTGGTCACTGCCGGATGGCCGTTGATGACCCAGACCTCGGAACCGCCAACGTTGCCCCACTCGCCATATCGACCCTGGAGACCGCCGACAAGGCTGAGGAAGAAACCCATGAGCGTAGAACCGGCGATGAGAAGAGGACGGCGACCCCATTTGTCGATGTAGATTATTGCGGGAACGGTAAAGGCGACGTTGAGGACATATTGGACAGAGTCAGCGATGAGGTTACCCCGTCGGCCGGTCAGGCCAGCTCCCTCGAACACATAGATAATGTAATACATCATGATGTTCATCCCAGACAATTGAGACCACATCTGGATTGAGCAACCGAGGCCGACACGGCGGAGGATGCCAGGCTTCAACAAGTCTCTGAATGATTTGGCACCTTCCGTGCGTTCAAAGGCAACCTGTTCCTTGATCTCCTCAAACTCCAAGAGAACTAGTTTGTCGTTGCGGTCTCCATCCCCGTGGAGATCAGCAAGGATTTGATGGGCCTCGTCCTCACTAAGGTAGCCATAAATATGGTAGATAAGGACCAGAAGTAGTAGAGTACCCACCGATCGTGGTCGATCAGCCAACGAGGAGATTCCGGGAACCACAGCATTCCAATGCCAAGCAGTATTGCCGGTATGGCTTGAAGACCCCATGGAATGCGGAACGACGCGGTACCATTGATGTACGAGCAACCGAATTGTACAAAGTATTGTAGCATGATACCCCAAGTGATTGACCATTGCTGCATGGACACGAGCCGACCACGGATGGAGGGTGCAGTGACCTCGGACTGATAGATGGGGACTACAGTGGATGCAAGACCAACGGAAATGCCAGAGATGATACGACCCACTACTAGCATACCACGATTCTGCATAGAAGCGTGAGAGGCGGCACACAGCCGACAGGGAACACGCACGATCGCAGCACATTGTAAGACACTGCCGATGACCCAAATAATGCTGGCAAGAATGATGGTGTTTTTACGCCCAATTCGATCAGCGAGCGTGGTAACGGCAAGCGCGCCGACCAAGGAGCCCCCAGGCATCGATGCGACGATCGCGCCTTGTGCGGTGGATCCAGGCTGGGTTCATGTTGTCAGCTGTGCATGGTGTACAGATAAAAGGTTCGCGTTGACCAACGTTGTTAAACACACGAAAGTAGGCATCATTCTATGCGCGTTTTAGATGGTCGAAGCAAACCATGGGTAAGATGATCCTCACGCTCAACACCCCGGACATGGACGCAATGTCCAAACCGAAAAGACCGCCACCGATGCATGCGAAAGAACCTACGATGTACTGTTGGAAATCGTCAAGACAGGTATCCGACATGTAGTGTTACACGCACAGGGTTCGACGCGATACGTGCGCTGTACTAGGTCGAATATGAGCATGCCCGGAACCGATCTAAAGAAATGGAACTCACGCCCGGCATGGCGATAGGGTCCTCTTGAAGAGAAGCACTCGGAGGCTCATATGCTAGATGGCCCGAAACTTTATACGTTCCACCATGTGGTCATGAGACACCAAGAGCCGGGCCGTACGTGACACCAGTTTGATTTCGGCCATCACTTGAAAGCTTGGCAGTATGGGGAATGAACGAACGTCATCGTTACCCTAGTTACTGGCTGCACTGGAGTATTGCTTCCGAACTTACCATATCACATTACTACGGTCAAACAACCCCGCACGAGCGGGGGAAAGGGTCGAAGATGAACCACGAGTTTCGGTTGATGTTTGCGCCAAAATTAAAGAGTGCCACTGACTCTGGCTGGAGGGAAGAACAATCTTTCACAAAGGGCTGGACGGATAGATGACTGTTAGCTTGTGGCAAGTACCCACTCAGTACAGACATATAGTGCAATCTGGAATCAGATCCAGGTGACCACTGCCAGGGGAAATATCCTTTGTCATAGACAGACAGTTTGGTCACCAGACCGGTTGTGGCCAGGAATCCCGCTGCCAGTGGGGACTGCTCGGATGTGAAAGTTTGATGACGGTTTCAGTGAGTCGGAGCCAGCATTGACGATGTGACACTCAACACCATGGGCACACTGCAACACAACGACATTACGCTGACTTTCTACGAGTAGCCATCAAATTATGTACTGCATTTCTAATATGATCTTCCAAACATGGTCCAGCGTTTCGCGTGCTGACCGCATCCAACACATTTGGTCTTGCCATGCTCGATAGGCGTAAAACGAGCTTGATCGAATGGTATCGCGAGCGACTTGGCACCCGCAGAAGGCGCGCGTTCGTCCTGCGGTTCCGCACTGTGGAGACAATTAGCAACCTTGTCATGGATCTGGCCTGCACACCACAAGCGATGCGTTTTTCGGCGCGGGAAAATCACAAAAGACTCACGACCGGCCACTTCGTTCCTTGATGTCATCTTCGCAAGCTTCCCGCTCACACCAAGGAATGACAGCAATACATTTGTCGTCCAATGTGGGGACAAAGTCTTCCCACCGCATGACCTCCCTCAAGTGTGCATTGTACTCGTCGAGGGCTCTCTTGTACATGTCGTGGTGGATGGTTTCAAGGAGTTGAGGAACGGTCGCCTTCAGGTCTGCAAGCGCAATGGGGGCCTTTGCGCCAGTATCACGACGGACCGATAGAGTTTGTTCTTTTACGAGATCATTCGGCCCAATCTCAAGGCGGAGTGGCACACCCTATGGGAGAAACCACGTACATTTCAGTCATCTGAGTTACAATAAGAACTGAGTTGAGATCAAACCTTTTGTTCCCAATCGTTGAATTTGTAACCAGGAGTATAGCCTTCTCTGAGATCGGCCTTTGCACGAATGCCGATGTCAATGAGGGATTTGGCAAGTTCATCGCACGCGTGATTTATCTTGCTCCTGTCTGCGTCACCTGTCTTTGCTGTGATACCACATGGAACGACAACAACTTGGATCGAGGCCACACGAGGCGGGAGAACTAACCCTTGGTTGTCGCCGTGTACCATGACCATGACGCCGATCGTACGCGTGGAAAGACCCCAGGAGTTTTGCCAGGCGTATGTTTTGCCTTGGCCAGTGGGATCGTTGGGATCTTCGACTACGATGTTGAACATATCCGGCTTGGAGAAGTTTTGGCCAAGACAATGCGAAGTGCCACCTTGAATACCGCGGCCACTGGCCGGGATGAAACCCTCTACGGTAGTGGTATAAAGAGCACCAGCAAACTTTTCCTTCTCAGACTTGACCCCTGGAATCACGGGCACGGCAAGGAGCTCCTGGTAGACACGTTGATAGAGATCCAGAATTTGGCGCACTTCCACATCGGCCTCCGCCTGGGTTAGATGAGCGGTATGACCTTCCTGCCACAGATATTCACGGGTTCGCAAAAACGGCTCTGGATCGAAATGAGGGAATAGCAGGCATGATAGATTTTGATATCACGCACGTGGATGCTTGAATTCCCATCGCACAACATTGTTCCACAAGTTGAGCTTTAGGGGCAAATCTCTGTGGCTCTTGATCCACTTGGCATAATCTTAGAAAACAGTGTCAGTACGTCACGTTAAGTATGTGGCACAACCGTACACGGGTACATGACAGTCTCGGAGGTTGGACGGAGGGCGATGGGCTCCTCCAAGTCCGAAGAGCCACTAAAACATCATTCAGCTTAGCAGCCGAGGGTTATACTCTACACTTGCGCTCTCGTGACCCATGCAACCTCTGGGGAGAAGCCCTCGATGTGGTCCTTTTCTCGCTCGAGAACCTTTGCGGAAACAAACATTGGAAACGAGGCGTTTTGCACGCCCATGGCCTTGATTTTCTTGTTGAACCAGTCTGACGATATACTGTGTAGTACTCCAACAACCATGGACCGAACGTGCCTACCTTGAATTTCCTCCCAGATGCTGTAGGACCATGGTCTAAGGATATAGCATCCACTAACGCTGTAATACTCTAACATGTCCGCTTTCAACAAAACCTGTCACGAGTCGCGTTCAGGACACAAATCTATTCTTGTCTGAGGGCACTCACGTTCTGGTACCAAGCTGAAAAATCAACCTCCTTTTTGACACCGATCGCGATTTGGACGGCACCCTCGATCTTTGCATCCTCCTTTTCCTTCACGACCGGCTTCGGGGTTGGCGCATCGGTCTTGATGGCGGTAAAGTCGATCTCTTCTACTTTCAGGTCCTCGGTTTCAAGGCTCTTGAGGTATGCGACGATGTCCTTCCCGGACAAGAACAGGGTCGAACTCGAGGAACACGCATGGACAGCAAACGTAGCAGACGAAGACAGGATGGAGGTGTCGATCACGGTGATAACCTTGGAAAAGGTATCCTTGTTCAGAGCCAAGAGAGAGACTGCGATCGGTAGGCATCAGACATCGCCAAAAACACGATGAGATCAGGGCACGCACGCGAGTTCTTATCGAGTGCAAAGAACTCGGACAGGATGTCCTCCGAGGCCAAACGCAGTTCTTTCAGATTGAGCTTTTTTCCGAGAGCAGAGGAGCTAGTTTCGGTGTCGTCGCGTGCGATGACGACGACGGGGACTGGGGTGGCTGTTTTTGCGGTTTTGGGCTTGTAGACGAGGGTTTTGATCAGCTCGAACGATTCGGGGACGGCGGTGGTGGCGAGCAAGGCCTCGCGCCAGGAAGCTGGGGAGTTTGTGTCTGGATGAGAGACGGTCGCGACAGGGTTGATCGAGAGAGACGCGAGGGAGGTGATCAGGGAATCTGCGGAGGACATTGTGGTGGATGTTTGCAGAACAGGACTGAACTGGGGTCGGTCTTTAAAGGGTCGAGGCGAGCGAGTATATGACTCGATAAATCTACGACCTGATATCGGATCCGGACCCCCTCTGCGAATACCAGATACCGTCCGCGAAAGCCCATGGATCCGTCGTACAGCGTGCTGGACAACTCGCATACGAAAATTTCGATGGAACAAACAGACCGTGTAACGTAACAACACGCTAGTACGGGTAAGCTGTACCAGCGCTGGGAAACATCATCGGTTCTCGCACTTCGTCGCTCTTTGCCTTGCCACAGAGCAGCTCCACCAGCTTGAACGCGAACGGAAAAACAGTGCCTGCACCCCACATATGGCAGCGCGCACCATCCAAGTACATATCACTCACCTGGTCCTCGACTGGACAATGTCCGAGTCATGCCAGAGCACACGTATTATTAAGAGCCATCCACGCACCTCGTCACAAGGGTGCCCTTGTCTGGCACCTGATCGGACACGACGACCGAGTCTTTCTTGTAATCATACGCTGTCCAGAAACAAGTTTGCAGCCGTTCCGCTCCCTTCCAATCTCACTCACCCGACGCCAAATCGGTTTTTACAACTGGATGGGACGTGACCGGTTGTGCGGGGAGACCAGCTGTTTTCGCGGCCAGCGTACCTGGAGAACCCAGTGTCCGGTTGCGTGCGGCATGGCCACGAGCCTCGACGTACCTGCACATATCATAGCCACGATCTTCTTGCCCTCGTAGTATTCCCTCACCAGGGTTTGCACTTCGGTAGACTGTGAGAGGGTCTCTGCGCCCTTCAGCCCACCAGGGATGATCAACGCATCGTATTTATCCTGCAGATCGTGAATGAGACCACCCGCAGCCGGCCATTCATGCACGTACCGGGCCAGCAGTCAGGGGCTGCAGGGTCATATCAGGCAGGATCTTGACCCCCCTCGAGCACACGACGAGTGCTGGACTCGTCCCCACAGATCCGTATGGAGATCCACCGCTTTGGACGTTCGCAGACGTGCACTCGACGCCTGCACGAACCAGCGTGTCGTAGGTAATGGTGCTGGCCGGGCTGAGCGAACGACGATCTTTGAGCTCCTGAAACATCATGCTCACAATTCCATCTCCTCTGTACCGTCCGCGATCAACACAAGTGCTTTCTTGGACATCGTGTGGGTTTGATTATCTGAGAGTCGATGTGAGAAACGCGTTCCTCTCCGAAGGCCGGTACAACAAGCAACGCCTCTCTGGATAGGCAAGTTGTATGCGTGATAGAGCCTGACGCCCTGGTGCATGATAAAGACAAAGGTGTCTACATAATACCTCAAATCTAAATAATGTTCGTCTGCCCGAGCACGATTGGGCATCAGCTAACTTCATCATTCGTCGCCTTCTTCAGCAAGTCCTGCCAATCCATCGCTAGCTTTGTCAACGTCTTGCTTCTCGCTGCATGCCATCGGATAAGGACAAGGCTGTGATTGTGGAAGAATGCAAAACTGACCGAACACGGACAAAACTTCGCGCAGTAGATCACGTTTGGCCATGCCCACCACAGTCGGAAGCCAGCAATCATCCCTCCCTGGTCGCCTACACACAGTCAACCACCATACTCACCATACCCACGAATCACACACGCACCAAAACACTGGCCCGAACAAATCCCTAATCAGTTCCTCTCCTTTTGCTCTAAAGCCTTCGTCCGCAATCTTCTTCGCGTACAAGAGCAACGCTTGTTTGTATTCTTGCGGACTTTCAAGCGCCTTTGCAGCGTGCATTTTGGACTCCAAATGACCGAGTGTCAGCGCTGCATTCCACCACTCCGGTCGCTCCCTGTGTTCGGTCGTCCCCGCAATGTTGCTGATGGCACCTTCAATAGAGGCGACAATCTCTTTATTCACCCGTTGACGTCCTTGCCAAACATCCGAGCCCTCGGCCCACCAGCGCTCGCTGAGTTTGATCCATGAATGGAGCTGAGAGTCAAAAGAGTACGCGACTCCGGTCGAACACTGGATGATGGGTGCGCCGTTCTGCCGAATCGCGGCAGAGAGAATAGTACAGTTTGGGGGACATAGTAGCGAGTCAACGGAAGTAGGGGGAAAGTATGCGGCTTGTGTCTTGACATTACTGTTGGATTGTCACGACATAACACCGTTCATGAATTGATCTACTCACATACAACTTAGCTTGCCCGACACGGTCAACAACAAGAGCGCTGTTTTGCAGCTTTCTATCATTGCACATGGTGAGCCCAGGCTTAGCGTAGGCATCATCCTTGGGATGGGCTCGTGGGTTAGCATGGTTCACGGTACGCATATAATGCCCACTCACCTCCTCCCTGTGTGCGAATAAACACTGACAGATCCGTCTTGCATTGCGACTGCACAAAACGACGGTGTTGCTGTTGAGCCAACCGCCGGTGATGGTAGGTAATCCAACCACTGTGTTTGCTTGCTGCTCACAAACATAACTTCCGTTGGACCACCTCCTTCTGAGTTCCGAACCTCCAAAACGTCTTCACTTCCATCCACCTTGGCACCCAAAAACGTTAATATAGGCGGCGACGGCAAAACCTCCGCAGCTGGCAACAAGCGTGACGCTTCCCACCGTTCACCTGCACCGACAATCTCGCGGACGGCAACGCTCCCCCTCGTTATACCGTCACCCAAAGTACGCGGTTTGACGATCGGTTCATCATCCAAAACGGAGGCCTTTCGTTTCCCTCTGCCAGTCTCGGGGGTCTGTTCTAGAGAGTTGATGGGTACATCCATGTCCATGGGTCCACCCATTTCGATGTCTGCGTCGAACCCGCGAGTACTTGGCGCAGGCGATACGGAGGGAGAAACAAGTCTTGGCTTGGACGCTGGCGGCCGCAGTTCAGGGTGTGGAAGCTCCCGGGAAGATGGAGCAGTCGCTGCGGAAGGTATCGATGACATGAGGAGAGGCTGAACACGTTTCTTTGTGCTTTTCTTAGCGACCAGTTTGTGGATGTATTCACCGCCGTTAACGGTGGTCGTCCCAAATCCTGATTGAGTACTTTGCGAAGTTGTGCGTGGAGTTGGTGAAGGAGGAGGAGTGATGCGGGACGCAGTCGGAATGATCTCATCTCCGTAATTAGTCCCATGGGAGTAGCCCTCTGGAACAGGAGGTGGAACGAAGCCAAACTTCTGCAAGTATTGTTTCTGCGAACTATATGGTGCAATACCCTCCAGTTCTTCTGGGTCGAAATCAAATACGGCAACCGTGCCGTCTGAGGAAGCTGCGTAAAGGGTAAGCCCGTCTCGGGACCTGGAGCATGTTAAAGGGGCAAATGCAAGATCTCACAATGCTCACCAACTGAGGTCCATGATCTGCCTCTCAAAGACCTCCCTGGCGACAATCAGAGGACGGGCAGTTTTTGTTTGCCAGATTGAAATGGATCTGTCGTCTGCTCCAAGGGCAACGACAGAACATATATTTGAAGTTGCAAGAGGGGCGTCTGGGTTACGCAAAAAGATATGTGGATTATAGCTCTAGCGACGCGTGAGTCATTGATGAGAAGGCAAGGCAACTTGTTTACCGCAACTTCAACGGTATTTTCGTGACCAACCAGACTAATCTCAGACGTCCAAAGACCGCGGGTTATGACTGCGGCAATGAACACGAATCCTCTGTTGTTGGTCGCGTTGGAGGCTGTTATGTGAGCGCCATCCGGGGACCAGCTAAGGTGGTATTTGAATCAACTCAGAGAAGTATGGAACAAGGACACACCTAAGCCGACGGAAGAATGTACTACCTGGGGAATCCTCGAATGGCTTGGTTACCTCGGCTTCTAGTCCCCAATCTGTAGTCCGCCAAATTTTGACAGTTTTGTCGTCTGACTGAGTAGCCATGAATTCGCCCACAGGATCAAAACAGACACCCTTGACGAATCCATTATGCTGATCCAACTTTCGTATTCGTTCTATTCATTGATCAATTTGATTGAGAACATCAGAGCGCTGATTTGATGAACAACTTACCTAGCGTGTAACCACACCAAATAATGACTTTTGAATCCAACCCAACGGACGCTAGAAAGCGATCTTCAGGCGCCCAGGAAACGTCCACGACGTCTACGAGACAATGAATATCACAAAGAATACGAAGCACAAGTATCACTCACCGCTTTCATGGCCTGGCAATCGTTTCATTGGTTTCCAGTTTTCGATGTTGATTTCGTTCGAACCAAACACCTTGCCCCGACCTGAACTGTTTCGTGGTCACGGATGATGAGAAAGTCGAATGTGGCGGAGGTATACGCAAATACGCACGGATCAAGGTCCCATATCATGACAATCTCGTCATCACTGCCGCTCGCCAACCATCTGCCGGAATGTGCCCATCTGACGGTAAGCACAGGCCCCGTGTGCATGCTGAGGGTGCAGAGAGATTTCGGCGGGCGATTTGAGCGCTCGGAAGCGGAATTGAGGATGGGCTTGGTGCTCCATATGCGCACTTTTGCGTCAAGCCCTCCCGTTGCTATTCGTGAGCCATCGGGGTGAACATGGATACAGAAAATGGAGAGCCGTTTGGTGTCTTTGGCACTATCTGAAGGTGACAAGATCAGTGGATATCTACGGGGTAGGATCAACAGCACCTCTGTGCGTCACCCATGTTGGCTTTGTAAATCTCATCACGCCGAGTGGACGCCGTTGGGGACAATGAGCAACGTTAGCGTTGATCACGTGTAATGAGGAGCCCAAAAAACAAACCCCAAAGAGGAAATTCTCTAGTAGACAGAAAAGGACGCTAAATCGCACAGTGCGATCATACTCTACTGGTTCTCGGAGAATTGTCGTCGATACATTTACAGTGAATGACCTTGAAGCTCTTTGCGTCGGCGGTCCGTCTCGCAAGTAGCACTAACCCAATAAATGACTCACGAGGCCGATTTTGAAGTGCCCCTCGGAAGATGGCAGAACTCAAGTCCAACTTTCGATGTGTTGTTGATACGCAGTGTGGCACGTTGCAAAGGGCTTTCAATCATTGAGACGTCTCACTAGCACTGTCCGGAGTACCAAATGGATACAATCGTGACCGCGCGGCGTGTGCGCTCAACATCGTCGATGAGGACTCCGGAATTAAAGTCATCTAACATTATGACCCCTCCTCTTTGGAGCCCAGATTTCAAATCGAGTTCGTTACTCTTGTTACTTGTTGCACTCTGAGGAGGTCAGGCGACGGAGAATGCACAGGCTGGAATCGACGGGAAGAACCGTTCGGTTCGCTCACGAGCGTACGGATGATTCGAGGGAATAATGCCACGGTGAGACTCATAGATCGAGAACATCCAATAGTAGTTGGCGTTCATGTTAACGATAAGCGATTCAGATAAATTTGGAGACCTTGAGCCTGGGACTACCGCTTGCGCCATTCACTTCAAATCGCACGTAAGACTACGGTACTAAATACCTTATATTGATAAATAGAGAGCTGTGGGGCTGAAGCTCGACGACACCCCTCTTCAGAATCCGTTGGTACTTGATCACATCGCACTACCTGCGTCGTTTCACTAGGCCCTTTCAATGTCAACTACCAGCATTCCATCTTCTGGCGCAAACACCATCTTTTCCCCTAGCCTATCTGTGTGCGGCTCGGCTTCTACAGGTGAGCAAACACAAGACGAGCGTATCAGCTTATGAATGACACACGCGTATCCACTTCAGACCTCGTGGACGAGGAGGATGGTCCATCTTGGACGAAGACTCTGTTTCGCCGAGAAACAAAATCTTCACCTGACCCTGATGCCATTTCCACGAAGCGCTCTGTATTCGACGATCCTTATCTTGCGCCTTACTATTTTCCGAAAAAGGACTATGAGAACATCCATCGTTTCAATCCTTCTGCGAGATGGACTTATCGAGAAGAGAGTGTGAGTCGAAATTATCACACGCGACACCCTTCACTGTTCACAAACCGTTGCACAGGCACTCTTGAAAAAAGTTGATTGGAAGATTATGCTCATGGCTGCTATCAGTTTCTCTGCACTCAACCTGGACCGCAGCAACATCAATCAGGCGAATTCGGCTGACTTTCTCCTTGACTTGGGCCTGACCACAGATGGTACTAACGGCTTTTCTTCGTCACTTCACGCGTCCAGGGAATGATGAGGCTCTGATTCAGACTTTAATCTTGGAAATGCCATTTTTCGCCTTTCTTTTCTATGTGCCGAGTTACCGTCGCAGCTAATTTCGAAGCGGGTGTGTCAATTTCGATGTACTACGTACTTATATTGACGTCAATAGATTGGACCGGATCGCTGGATACCGATTCAGATGTGTTTATGGAGTGAGTCATTCATCGGCACCATATGATGACACTCAAATAGACACAGGCGTTGTCACCCTTTCACAATTCTGGCTTGCTGGAAAGGCATCGTTTCTTGCCTGCCGTGTGTTATTAGGGTATGATAGTTTGTTCTTTTGTTTTCTTATGCTCTGATCCCGGATCTCGTAGTCTGCTTCAGGGAGGGTATGCCTTGTTTTACCTCTTCAAAACCGATACAATGGCCTCACGTTCTCTAGATTTATACCCGATCTAGTTCTGTACATGTCTTGTCTGTCCCTCAATCCTGATTACTTCCGCGTGCTGATGTCTTTCAGACTTTTACACCAAGAATGAACTTCCCATCCGCTTAGCCGGCTTTTGGATGTCTTCAAATTTATGTGCCATTATCGGTAGCTTTCTGGCGTATTGCATCTTACATCTTGATGGCGTTTCCGGTAAAGCTGGATGGCGGTTAGTCTCCATACATTTGCTTGTGAAGCCTTGGCCTGACCAACAAGTTAGGTGGCTATTTCTAACAGAGTTAATAGATCAATTACTATTCAAGTGATGCTTTGCTCAATTCCATTGACAGGGGATTGATAACGTTCGCTATAGGTATTAGCTGTTTCTTCAACATGCCACCATCTCCCACGCAGACAAAGACATGGTTTCGACCAAAAGGATGGTTTACTGAACGCGAGGAGATTATCATAGTTAACAAGGTTCTTCGTGATGACCCAACTAAGGTAATGAGTATTTAGATCTACAGTGATATATGCTACCAAGTTCCCTTAGGGTGACATGCACAATCGAGAAGGGTTAACTCTAAGAAGACTGTGGACGGCTGTGTGCGACTATGACCTGTGGCCTTTGTATATTTTGTGAGCACAAATCGTGTACTACAACCCTTGACTGACGTGATTCAGAGGCCTTATGTTTGGTATACCGAATACCCCACCTACAACCTATCTCACGCTCTTGCTCCGGGATGTTGGGTGAGAAAGATCAATCTTGCGTGTCCCTTATCCACTGAGCCTTTGGCTTAGGTTCAGCACATACCAGACCAACCTGCTGACCATACCATCACAAGCATTGGGAATCATCAATATGTTCATCATCACACTTGTATCTGAATTCGTTGGTGAACGCACAATAGTAGCAATGGCGGAGGACTTGTGGTCACTGCCATTTCTCGTGGCACTGTATGTGTTGCCGTCAAGTCCTAATCCGTGGATATTTTTTGTAAGCATTCTTGACCTTCTCTGCAAAGCCGCTGATTCTTTGTAGGTGTTAATTACTGGGCTTCTCTCATTCCCGTATGTAACACCTATCTCATTGGTCAACGTGCTGATTTCAACTTTTAGTTACACCCATCCAATTCAGGTGGGTCCTATGAAAAATCAGGAGTATATAAATTGAAATGCATGTGATAGGTTGGATGGTGCTCCCGTAACTCCGGTGCAGTAGCAAGTCGCACTGTCAATGCATCCTTGTACAATATGTGAATCATGATTCATTTGAACTCACTGTCGACACTCACCGAGCGTAGGTTTGTGCAGGCCAGCAGCATTATCTCGGCTCAGATTTACACAGCCAACGATGCTCCTAAATGTATGATTTACTCTTCATCATATTTCAGCTTGGGTACATTTAACCTTTCATTTCACCTGCTGCTAGACGAGCACGGAAATCGAATCCTCATTATTATCTGTTCCATAAACCTTCTTGTGTTGTATCCCGGAACAAAGTTATACTATGTTTGGCGAAACCGACAACGTGCCAAGATCTGGGATGCCATGACACCTGGCGTGAGTTCTATCCACTGTAAGACTGCCACTGACTCGTATGATTTTGTTGTCACCACAGGAGAAAATGCATTATTTGAGGACAACAGAAGATGTTGGGAATAGGAGGCTTGATTTCCGATTTGCGCATTGAAGCGAGCTTGAATTTTCAGTGTTAATATTCGGTTGGTATCCTTCGCACACGATAGTCCATGGATACAAAGCTACTAGAGTCAAACAGAAAAAAACTTTGCATGTGGTAAAGTGATTGAGTGGGCGGTGATAGTTGCATTCTGTTCACGTCTTCCCTGAAGCTCGATGAAGTCAAATGGACTACGCATACTGCACCATCCATCCGCCACCAGATAAAATGGATATATCACTGCTAAAAAAACACTCAAACTGTACAATATATTGGGTAATTTTGCAGAAAACATTTTAGACTTGAACTCAGGTAAACTTAGTTCTCAATGCGACTTGATTCCAATAGCTCCAAATGACATTCAGGCCATAATTCGACCTGCATCCCAGATAAACCAGGTTCTACCTTCGATGGAGATAGTACGACCCCGTGTGTACAGAGAAGCTTGGTCAACGAGCTTGACAAGGCCCATCAGTTCGTGTTCTTGCGCCAAACTGCCGCTCGAAAACACGAGTTCCCACACGGACTCATCCGTATCTTGAGCAATGGTCTTTCGCGCACGGACGGCCCTGAATTTCCTGGACACTTCTAGGTTATCTGCTTCCTGAGCGAGTGCAAGTGCATGAGGCCCCAATACTGCCATGACAGCCGTGGATTCCTCCACGTTGGCAGAGGAAGACACGAAGATGTACGGGGATCCTGCAAGAAGGACTTCATCCCTAGTACATCCATCAACGATTGGATTCGAACCGGGCAGGAGTATACCGCCTACCTCCATACTTCTTCGTACGGCTCTATTTGACCCGTCGCAGGGTTTAGCCCGATGCCCGTCTCGATATCTAATCCATCACGTTGTACCATCTCACCCTCGTCGGCAAGTCCGCCACCTCGCGAGTCGATGACATCGTGAGCCCATCGCAATCGGAGGGGTGAGGTAGACAACGTGCGACGAAGACCTGCGAATCCCCAGTTGACCTCGCTCGCTGGACCCAACGGAAGGGAGAGACGGAGATCGAGGTAAAAGAGCGTGTTACCAACGCCGCCAGGAGCTGTTGAGCGGGAAGACAAGACAAGCACGTCCGAATCTTCAAAAGGCGGCGAAGGCAGCCATGCGATGCTGTCGCGTGTTGATATGAACGGGTTTCCGAACATGCAGTGCTTCCCACGCAGCGTGGTGAACAACCTTTATTAGAGCCAGACTCACACCACGGTACCACTGACATTGATCCTTTGAGAACAGGAGAGACCAGTCTTGAGCGACGAGTTTGACGGTCAACTTTGTTGGGCCAATTCATGCTGATTTCTGAAAGAGCGCAAGTTGTTTACGGGTGGCTCGGAGGAACATCGATTCATGTTTTCAACACATCCTAACCAACCCGTCTCATATTCGATAGTCACACGATACACGTTTGGCGAGATCAATCCACAGGCTGGAGTGGGGGAGGTAAGCCAGTTGTTTTCATCCTGTTTCAATTCATTCGTCCTAACACGCACCCGCAGGAGACTGCCAAGGAATTCCCCAGCCCAAAAGACCCAGATAATTTCATTAGTTCGATCATCGATTTCTATTTGGTCTACATTGTCAACCTGCTCGAACTCGAACTTGCGCTCAGTGTTGAGATGTTAGAAGCCGCTCTGGGATGCTGGTGCTAATCCAAAATCCCTCGAATAGCAAGAAATACACGTTAAAAAGGGTGTTTTCGGAACACGATGAGATATCCAAGGTGGTGATGCTACTCGTTGAATGCATCAATTCAATGTAGGATGAAAGCACTTGCTAAATATCAGAGGACAGTCCTAGTACATTCCCGGAGCATTCACGTACTGCAAGTAGCTGCTTCTATCGTGAACGAAAGTGTTATTTGCAGGGCGCGAGAGGTTTGGAACCTGATATAATGGCAAAGATCGACGGATCGTTTTTCAAAATTCAAATCTTTCCGATGATCTAGTCGGAAATGACATGTCTATTATCGAATTGTTATAGTGTATGTAGGCTGTTCTACTCGCCACTATCAGCTTGTCCAATTTATCCACGATATGATAATCCCGATTAAAATCATGTTCCATGTGGCTTTCGCCTACCTTCCACCACACGGCAATATTTCGACGACTTTCTTTCAATCTCCACATCTCGCCTGGACATGCCACCCAGTCGCCCTGAGCCATCCAATGAATTCAACTCGCGGATGCCATTGAGGTCGACCCTGAGGCCACCTCTCCTTCGAAAGGCCGCGAGAAAGCTCATGCCATCTCAGTCTGATTCGTCTGACAACGGCCCTGCTACAATTGATAGTCAACTTGATGGCAAGTCCGAATCAGCGATGCACGCTCAACTTTGGTTTTTTGACGACCCATTTGATTCTTCAGACTCAGACTCTGATGCTTCCCAGGGACGACCGGCCAATGGTATGACCCTTGTGTTGCTTTCGTGGTATCGCATTTATCTCAGGGACGTCAACAGATCATGATGGGAAACATTCTCAATTTTTCGCCAAACCAAGAGGAGTTAGGTTTGAGAACACCCACAATTCGGACAGCGATGATGCCACAGTGCGCGGGGAGCCGTCTCAGCCTCGTAGTCAACACGACCAATTCCCAGTTCCACTGGAGCTGTCACGACCTCGACAGAGTGTCCATAAGAATGGTGAGTCCACGCATTTTTTCCTGCGCCGAAGCAGTCTTGATGAAGCTTGTTCTAGCACAGAAACCACGCGAAGCCGCCCAGCATTGTAAGCGCCAACGACCATGTCCATGTTCCAGATCAATCGCTGAGGTCTCTAGTGGATACTTTCGATGACAGACCCGTGAAATCCACCCGTACTAATGACCTTCGCAGAATCCAGATCAGAGAATGGGGAACTAAAGCCGCTCGAAAGCAGCACGATGGAAGCGGAAGGCAATATGCACGGATGTCGATCGGTTCGGCCAGTCAGCGTAAGGTGTCTAACGGCTCCGGGGTCTCCGGGTCTTTCGAGCAGGATAGGCGACGACGATGGTACCTTCGGAACGGACATATCGAATCGCGGGGAAAACGCGACATTCAAAGCAATGGAAGTGAAAGCGAAGGACATAACGAAGAGCCTGAGTAGGTCTTGTGATCTTCGAGAATGTGTTGTTGGCGTTGCTTACCACTGACAGGCAACCACATAGACCGTCCACTAACCAGCAGGCCGTCAAAAGTGTTCGCAATCCCCGACCTGTCATTAAGCCACCCAATCGTCCACGAATTCTTCCGCTTGCGGAAGACGAACATGATACCAACATCTCGCTTCAGGATAACGACGATATCTTTGACGCACCTGGCGACGAATATGTAATGGAGGAATCAGAAAACGAAGAGGAGGAAATGCTTGAGACAGAGGAGCCATCTCAAATCCTCCTGGATCGGTTAGAGCGGCTATCATTGACTGAGATACGGCTTCAAAAGATGCGATCACTTCCCTTCCTACGGCGTAATCTTCATCAAGGTTTCCGACATTATTGTCGAATGGTTGGCGTTGACACTGATACTCGTCCCCTCCCACACCCTTCCATTGTTGTTAGCTATAGCTGCCCGCTTTCTGACGGCTCATCAAGTGTAATTCGTTCTACAACCACAAAAAGTTCCATGAAAGACTGGTTATGTCCCCTGTGCGATATTCACAGAAGGTTTGACAACCCAGAAGTGTTAGGCAAGCACTTGGCGTGGGACCATCTAAGTGTCAAAGCGCATTGGGATGATGTGCGTCTTCTTCACTCATTCGGTGCTTCGATTTTATATGTGATTAGAGCTATGCCCTGCTTTCCCTGACTATTCCAGACGCTCAACCAGATGGGTAAGTTGCCTCTCGCCCGACAGACCCTGTCATGAGGTTGATGACCACCTAATGATGCATAGTCCGGTAATAAAGCATCTAGTTCCTATCCGAGAGTCATCCACTTCAAAAACGTCGTCCGGTTCAAGATGTACCGAAGATCTGGAAGAGAAATCAGTTGTTAACACCTCTAGCACACCGTCTGGGACCGCGAGCGAATCCAGATTCAATTCCGTCTCCACCAACCCAACAAGCGTGGAGATAGAAGAGGACCTCAAATACAAATACGACGGGTCAAGGTACTCGAGCAGCGCTGCTTCCAATGCTCCAACTAGAAATGCTTCTGTGTCGGGACGGTCGGCTTCTCAACTGCTGTCAGCAGTCGATGCGCAAGGTCTCGGGCCATCAGCTGTGTCTCCATACATACCAGAGACGGATGACGGGGGTGATGTTTACTACTCGTGTCGTCCTGGCGGCCCGCGCCTATTCGATCTCATGAATACGCTGTCTCTGAAATCATTTGGGGTACTCAAGTGGGTGATAATCGATAGAGAGGAAGAGATATTTGAATTGGATGATATTCTTGATGAAGACAAGGTAATTCAGGCACTCTGGTATAGATGGATTTTTCTCAATCGGTAAGCAAATATAACCACCACTGATACCAAGACAAACGACCACTCCAGGAATATGTTTGTTGCAAGCTACTTCGACGGGACCAAAGCATTTGTCAGAGAAAATTGGAGTATGATAAAGCAAGGCGCCGGGTTGTTGGCTTTGAGAACCTGGCTACTGGTAAGCTAAATCATGGTGTAATTCGAAGTCAATTATAGATACCATTTTTGACTCTCGCAGGTCCTAGTTGTGAACAATTTTCTCCTTCCAGCGGAAGTCGCTACACTCATGCAATATTACCAAGAGCTTGCAAACATACGGCGGTAGGCATGCACGTTGATCGAGCGCGACTTGTTTGCATTAGTTTTCAGTATAGTATGTATGCCTGCGCGATAAGACTTTACATAAGATGTTCGGTGTGAAAACATCGCCGCTAAGTTTACATTCCGACATGCTTGCTTGCCAGTGCACCAGTCACGTTCGACAGTCATGCGCACGCGAATATTGCCGGTCTGAAGGGAAATATCCCAGCTCTGAGAAGCCAGCAGCGCCTTCAACAGATCTGTCAGAAACAGTTCAAGGTAAGGAATCAAACAACGGGCTTGACTCTGACGGGCGAGTTCCTTCGACGTTTAAATGTGTGTAATCGGAACAGGTCCATTTCTTATCGTTCGATTCGTCATTGCGAATACGAGCGAGACTCTAGTGTTTTGTGATAAATGGGTCCTCTGTTGTCTGTAGGAATCATTGGCTTAACCACAGCCCTGAGACCTCAGGAAACCCGCTGCATTGTCACTATCCTTGCAGAAACTTTCCCCACAAATCCAAGATTGATTCGCCACACGAGCCGCTGTGCGGTATGTTTTTTCGCCCTTCCATCGACTCCCTTTCATTGTTACTCTCAGGCTCGCCCATAGGATGCTCATCGTACAAGCTATGCAGATAACGAACAGTGACAGAGCATGTATGGCTCCCTGGTGCCGTTTTCATCCCCGCGGTGAATATGATATACAGATAGAAAAAGAAATGCTCGATACATTGTGGGCTGAAACCGCCTCGGATGATCCTGCTCGCACTGTTTCATTCGCCACCAAAAAATATTTTATCAAGCGTTTGGAAGAACACGGATCAAATGCTTTGAGCATATGCCTGAAGTATAGCAATTTCATTCAATCCTTTTGACTGCCTCACAAATGTTCCATGCTGCACACACTAGCTCCGATATCCATCCATTGAGGAGCTAATTAGTGGTGCCACGCTTGGCTATACCCCGTCCTCGTAAATGTCGTGTCTCTTACACTTCTTTGCTAATAACAGAACCGCTACCCGAGTATTCCTTCAATACATTAAACAAGAATTCGAGGAGAATATCACCCCATTGATCATATTCTCGCTAACTCAAAACAGAACAAGGGTGCCAGGCTACGGGTCATTGACGCCTTATTCATACGCACAGGGCTTAGATCACGAGTCCTTGGTGGGGTCGAAGACGATCCTGGTTTACCCACTTCGGGATCAAACTGTCCTCTTACGTGATTCATGAGTCCGTTTTGGCAAAAATTTGAAAACGTATACATATGTGATGCCCAGGAATAATGGGTATGTGCATTACTCTCTCGCTGGCGAAAAATGAATCACTGATATGTGAAGAGGTTATTAACAGGGGCACGAAAACGTCTAATGATTGGAATCCTCTTAAGTCAGCCGCCCCTGACCCATACACGACGATTGACATCCTCAATCCGTCTTTGGTCTGGTGCCCGAGCTTGTGCGACTGAACGTTTCGAGTCCGTCGGTCGGTGATCTTTTTCCGCTCATAGTAAACGAGGGATGTGGTCTTTGCCCGGCACGCGGAGGCGGAATCCGTCTCGATATTGGGTATTGAATGGCCGGTCCCCGACAAGCAAGGGAAGAAAGAAAGTGCCGGTCGTGTTCAACCTTTACGGGTGCGTTTGCGATGATACGTTCTGCATGTCGTTGGGTATGGCTATAAGGCGGTTCCATGCTCGTGTGTTTCTTCCTCTGCCTCGTCGGAGGCCTCCAGGGTCGACGTGGCGATTGGGGGAACGTCGATGGTTCCGAGATCTGGGTCATCAACGGCCATCCGGCAGTGACCAAGGTCATCATCGAGTGCTCATACCTCTGCATCTGCTCCTTCGCGATCACGCTGGGACCTGTCTCGTCGACGTACCTCGCCAAGCTCTTTCCGATGAAAGTACGGGCCAAGGCTGTCTCGCTCGTGACCGCGACCAACTGGGTGCTCAACTTTGTGCTCGCCTTTGCCGTTCCGTCGGGTTTGTTCACGATCGCGTGGAAGACGTACTTTGTGTTTGCCACGTTCAACTTTGCGGCGGCGATCCACTTTTTGTTCCGTTTCCCCGAGATGGCGCAGCCGACACTCGAGGAGATCGAGGAGATGTTTGCGCGGGGGCACGCGTTCAGTGCATGGGCTATTTCGCGCGATGTCGGCAAGCGGAATTTGCGGGACGTTGTAGCGACAAGATCAGAGGTCAACGAGAAGGATGTGCCGAGACGTCACAACTCGGGAAATGAATAATGATTTCGAGCTGATGTATAATGTATCCAGAGAGGTGAACGAGGATGCCTATTGCATTCGTGACGTTATGGCTTGGGAAATGGCTTGATGATCTAAAATAATTTGTAGTCAGTTTGGGATGTGGGTGATCGACTCTGATTACTTCCAAAGCGCAGTCACTAGTAGCTCGTCCTAGTACAAGCACTTATACTATCGCTACATACATAGCACCCGTCGCCATCTGGTCCTCGAACTATTTGGGTGATGTGGCCGTCAAACAGCTTGAAGATGCATTGCAGCAAGGGGACACTTGGGTATGTCACAATAGACAGCTTTGCTTTACTTCCCCAATCAAGGCAGACAAGCCACTCAAGGAAGTACATAGATGTCAGCCTTTTAACAATGCATCAAAGTGATTGGTCTCAAAGTTTACCAATTGATTCAGAACAAGAACTTTACAATGTAGTCTGCCAATTCCATGATCAGTTATTCAAAAAGAATACAAGCATGTAAAAGTTGCACTTACAGACATACCAGAATTCAGCCATTGCTGTACCTTAACACGACTATGCTCCTCAGCCTGCAACTCCCTCTCCTGGTTCCTCTTCCTTGCTTCCTCAGCCATAGATTGAGGTGTAACACCTCTCAGCAACATTGACAAAGCAATCACTTTGTCCATGGCATCCATCTTGTAACCTGTATGCTTGCTTCCTGAAGGCTTGTAATCAAGGTCCCTTGGATCATCTGGCTCATCTTCAAACTCATCTGAGTCATCCCCAGGATTGAAAGTCTTTGGTTCTGCAGCAAGGACTTGACTGAAGTCATCTTGAAATCGTTTCTCCAGTATTTCAGCTAGTCCACCACACATCCAGTGCTTGACAACAGAAGCTCCATATACAAAATCAAGCAAAATGCTGGATGGTTCTGCTTCTTCCTGCCAGTCAAAGAGAGGTCTAGCATCACGTTGTAGAACATTGTCAAATCCTTCAGGTGGTTGCATATACTGTAGCGTTGTTCGTCTAGCTGGCATGGGATCTGTTTCAACCCGAGGAACATCAGATGGTGCCATGACAAAATTTGGGGTCTATCATAAAGTACAAGATACATTAGAACAATAGAGCAAAAACATCAGGCATACCTTGAGAAACACAATTTCAGACCGGCCAAACATGACATGCAGATCTGGACGTAAAAGCATTCCATTTTGAATGCAGTTGATATTGATAGCATCCTCATTGGGAAATGACCCAGGATATAGATGAAGGCGGTCATGGACCACAAAATCAATGTACTAAAAGGAAAGTAAGCTTGAATCCTAATAAGATTAACAAACTTACATTGTCACCTTTGCTATGAGGTATGATGTGTGCTGCTTGTGAGGTTGCTACTCCTCTTGATGTGAAAACACATCGACCATCACGTTCAGAAACTGTTACACGAAAGTCAGGTACTCTTGGAGTGGTGTGACTAGAGAAACGGTCATTTAATGCTTGATGATCAACAAAATGATATGCATCTATTTTTGTTGTCAGAAGATGACATTGAAGGATAGAATATGAGAACTCACCATCAGTAATATAGTAATACTTGTCAGCCATGTTGCCAAAGCCAACATCCTCATAGTTCATATGTTCACCTCCTGGAGCCATGGAAAGATATCCTATTGCTCCACAAACAGTGAAAGTGGCAAAGCATAGCCACTTGAGTGGATAGTGGGTGAACCTTTTAATATCTTGGCATGGAATAGACAGGACTTCAACCCATTGGATAGTCTCAGACCCAATGGACAGATAGATACTAACAGCAGCCATGCAGAAAGTTGCAGAAAGAGCCTCTTTTACTTGAATCACAATGCAGCATATTTCATATTAGGATTTATAGCACACAATAACTTGCATCACTCACATCTTTGCACAATCACAACTCAGACTAAGGTGTCAAACAGTCTGTGGGATACCAAGGGGAGGAAACAGAAGTGAAGCACTTTACTCCCAGGACACAGGAGAGGTGAGCTTGTCATGTATGAGAAGAGATCAGCACACAGACTCACATAGGGCAAAGTTTATAACAGACTGCAAGAAAGGAAGAATACGGGTATTGGAATGAAGTCACGTCGCTTTCATTCCGGTTTGGAGTGAGCTTGCGGGGCGTGAGAAGTTGGTGTGCACACTCACGCGGATCGGGTACTATCGGAACAACAACAGTAGAGCAACGCTCTCAGCCCTGCCAGTGCACAGTGAGTGAGCCTGGCGAGTGTGACAGGTTAGCATGTACACGCACGGCGCCTGGGGTTATAAGCGATGAAATGGAAGAGTTGGAAGGGAAGAGCTATCACCGATGCCACCACCTGGATTGCGCCAAGGAAAGCGCTACAGACTATGCCGCCACCTAGATTGCACCAAGGAAAGTGCTATGGACTATGCCACCACCTTGATTGCACTGAGATACGCTGGCTGACGGCGGGAAACGCTGAGTGGAAGCGATTGGACCACGCCCTGTTGGACGTTGGGTACAAGAATCGATCCCACGTGACGGTCACAGTGCTGATGTACTGCAATGTGACAGGTAAGCCAGGTGACAATAAGTCAGGCTGCCATCTCCGGCCCCCTTTCTTGTCCTGCCTGTACCATGCTGAGTACGGCCACCCCTATCGCGCGGTCCGGATCTTCGGAGATGGTCGTCCAACGGACAGTGCAGACAGATCGTAAGTACCTCGTTTCCCTCTCTCGCTCACCAACTGTTAATCTGGTTCGTGGAATTGTGCCCCCAAGCTCTTTCTTAGGTTGGAATATTAATTAAAATGCGTATTTGACCAGCAAAATGGCCATGGCCTTAGCCGGACTTGGAGCACTTAGTCGCCAGGAAAAAAGTAACCAAAGTATCCATCTGCGGTGATTAACCTCGATCTTTACATGAACTCGCTAGGGGAATCCGAGTGCTACCTCGTCGCGACAGATAAGACCAATCTAGTGTTCACCTTTTTTCTGATCGAGTCCGGGAAGTAGGGTGCAATGGAATCGATTGCTACCATTGCCAAATTACGAGTACTAACTCGGTAACTTGTACAAGAACAAAGTACTGCTGCTACACGGTGTTCATCGCAATCTATCCCTTGGATGCCCGGGAGAATTGACCTTCAAACACAGCCATGGCGGAATGGTATGCCGAGCTGCAACATGTTTCTTGACCATACATCCCCTGTCGCATTCGTCGAATGCGGCAGGAATGTATTTGGAATGCTGCATTCCCAACCAACGCTTGGACTGGTTGTACTCGTTAGCACGAACATGGCAATTGATATTACTCACACGTAGATGCCAGGGTTCGTATCAACGCTCCTTCCGTGCTGAGGATCCGTTGATGCTCACATTTTGTGTCGGTGTTCGCTCTGAGGTACCAGAAGCCGGTCAGTAGGTAGAATCCGAGAGGGAATCAACATACTCAGGCTTGAAGATGATTGGAGCGATTGCAGGGAACTCCGCTCGCCATTCTGGTAGTTCGGTGGGATTGACTGTCGTCTATCTGCTTGACTTGCGACGCGATGTCCAGCGTCGCTTGAGAGATCGACCTGAATGAGCCACATGCTCAACTACCTTCGATGCTGGTTTCGTCAGCATGAAAGACAAAGTAATAAACGACCCACATATAAGTTCTACTTCGTTGGTACAACACTCTAAGAAGCAATAGCGATTCGTAAGGATACTTCACTCATCATAACAGTGGTCGGGTTTGGGACACGCTGTGGGGTGCTTCCTCCTTACGTCCAACTAGGAGGGCAGTCCGGCACCTGGCTCGGATGTAGGGGATCGTTGGACGTGTCCTTGTTGAGAGGCTGCTCCCTTTTCCGTCTCCCTTCACCAATACCATGCACATCCGTACGCCTTTGGGTGTTGCAACCTGGGAATCATTCCTTTCGCAATCCTTGCGGCTTTGGGTATAGAAGGCGTGGGTACCACGAAAGGCAAAAAATACTTGCTCACGCCAAGATGAGCAATGCTTGCACGGGTGACGGTAGTATGGTAGTGGGCTCCTTCGGAATCTCGACTGTCGTTTCTTTCGTTTCACCTACAGCGCACAATGTCTGTCAGGAGAAAATGGCAGTGAGACGTCGCATTAGCAACGTCCCACATATAAGGAAATCCGTTACCGTTATCACCTCTGCATCCTTGAACTGCCGATCGACGATGGCAGGGATCTGTGCTTCTCGAGGAGCATCATCGATCTCCATCAGTCGGCAAACGTGACGGCGAGTCCCTCCTCTAACTGCTTCAAATAACACGTCGACCTCCGAGTCTGTGCTTCTGGAGACACGCGATCTTCTTCATACTGCCCAGTGTTGGCAGCGGTGGGCAGCCCACTGACGTGTCTCTGTCCATCCACGTCGAAGATGGAGACATGACATCTGACTTGTAGGAAGCGGCCAGAACAGGTCCACGTCGCCAAGTGCCGGTATCTGGACCCGAGCAAGGCGACGCTCGGGGGGGTGCAAACGCGGAAAAGACGGGTCAGATGGTGCCAATGACGGGTAGCCGTTGGCGAAACAAAAATATTGCGGCAAGAGAGCAAGCACAGGAAGAGGGCCAGAAGCAGGAATGAACGAGAGAAGAAACTGGGGAAGGAGACGCAACTTCAGGCCTTTTATGGTGGAGGTGCGGCTGACAGACAATGTAGCGAGCGCGTCTGAGTCACTGGCACTGTCTGTCGCGGTGCTTGTCCTGGACCAAAGCACAAAAGTCTTCGTTGGAATCCGTCCGTCCGCGACGCGATGTATTTCAATAGTGTTAAGCGTCCGAGTCATTGAACTTTGATTGCTTATGGTGCTATTTGTGCGTTGACATGGTTTACAAGTTATTTGACATTCATGAGAAGGTGAAATTCACTCACTGGTCTACAGGAAAGTATGGTACTCCCTGGCGAAAAACACTCAAACCAAATTGGCGAGGTTGTAGCGGGTTATCGTCGCGCTTCAAAGTGTAGACTCTACGCTGCCGGTCACAACCATCACAGACTCAAACTTGTACATCATCGATGGAATGACGAAGCACTGGGAAGACAGCGGCTGGGTCGATACACAGAATGCCAACTGGCTCCAACTTGTCGCCGCCTACCAACTGCGACGACGAGCGGCCCAAGTCAAATGGGTCAAAGGAAACGAACTGGCGGATAAACTGGCGAAACAAGGCACTCTGAAGGCCCAACTGGATAACGTGATTCGAGACATACCACCCCCCCTTCCTCCTCTACAGCATTCAATTAACCACGCTGACCCAGCGTCCCGCCTACAAAGCCCTGCAGGCCCCCCGCGCTGTCTCATACTCCCGGAGCACGCTCACCAACCTGGACATTACGAGACATCCCATCTACAACTCCGCCCACCACCTCAAGACAGATGTGGCATTCTGGAGAGGTCTTCGACACCCAGACATACGATGTGCCATATGAAACTTCCTGTATCGCGCAATGACCGACTCCTTGCGCATCGGTGAATTCTGGTCTTAAATACCAAATTTTGAACTCCGGGCACACTGCTCCCACTGCGGCTGAGATACCATTGAATCCCTTGAACATATACTGAGTGACTGTACTGCACCCGAGCACGACATCGTTTGGGCTTTCGTCCGCCATGTGTGGTTCGACCCAGAAGACCGGTGGTCAAAACCAGGGCTAGACACCATCCTCGGGTGTGGAAATCTCGCCCAACCCCCCCACCCCAGCCCCCAGCATGGCATCCCCCCCTCAGAACATGGTACCGCCAGACTGGAACGCACCCTCCTATCTGAATCTGCCCACCTCCTCTGGTCACTATGCTGTGACCGTGTCGTAGGCAACCGCACCCTTACCCACGCACTCCGTATCTGAAGTTCGCCAGACATGGACTTCGATCATCTCCCACCCCGAAACCCTTCCAAAGGACTGGGTCACCGACCCTGAGGTTTTAGTGGGTATTAAGCTGCCTCGGCCCCCTGCCTGACCGGGGACACCGGGCAGTATATAGAGTCCCACACCTCTGTGAAAGCAGGGCGTACGTAAGTACATTATGTCTGTTTGCACACCGAACCGTTACCATCCTATATGTAAGGCTTTACAAAGCTGCGGACCCGTCAACCAAGCGTTCCTTATCTGGGTGTTTACCAAAAGCTTTACATCCAAACACAATGCCTCTGAGATCGTTCATGAATCGTACACCACACTCTGGTCATCACTGACACTCACAAAGAAAGGTCGTGATCATCGCGTCTACGCATTTTGTCGTATCGTACGCAGGTTAAGCTAATGCTCCACACGTCGTAATACCCTCCTTTGCACGACATGGACGAGTCAACCCCAGTTCCTCCGAGTGGCACTCTATACGCCCATGGACACCCTGCCTCACATTTGCAGTGCGGGAAACAACATCCTTCTCCGCGACGTTCATCCTGTCATCCTCCCTCGACGCGCGACATACCACCGACGAGCCAGAGCCCGCTGGTAACACCCCCAATCATGCCGTCTTGGACTCGCGCGGCGTCACTGCGGATGCCCTGGCCCATGGGCTATCCGTGGACGTGAACGGCTCCAACTGGCAACGCGTCACTCTTCGTATGGACGATCACGCGGACGAAGCCATCGTCGTCATCTACGGACTACACCCTGGGAGACAGTACGATATCGTTCTGGTGCTCGTCAGCGGAGAGACCATGCGGAAGCAGGTCACCACCGAAGGTGCGTGTGCACGTGTGCTCGACGTGGTGTGGGGCTCACTCAGCAGGCAATGATGGTATACGCAGAGAGTACGACCCTGGATCACGAGCACAGTGATGACCATCGCATTATCGCGGCTCCGGAGTTGCTTTCTGCATCGACAGTGACCAATGGATGTGTTTCACTTGCCCCGTCAAGTTCTCGGACGCCCGCTCCGGAAGAACGCTTTCGAACGCTCTCACATCAGCTCAATGCGCTACACGCTGAACAGGCCATGTTACAAATCGTTCTCAAATCATCGCGACGCGACGCGAACAAAGCCACGACCAACCTATGCACTGATATCGACGGATTGAAACGAGCGTCAGAGAAAGCCGGAATTGCTGAAGGTAAAGTGCGCCAGCGAGTCCGTCGTGCAAACGAGGGCTGGGAACAGGTCGAGCAAATGACAGCAGTCGACGAACAGGATTTGGTAGGGCTGAGGGCAAAGCTGTCAGAAGC
>JBBPMP010000233.1:0-33043 GCA_038090395.1 Boletales sp. KT-2023a | reverse complement strand
CTCATCGTTCCCGCGACCGTTCTCGTAGCCCCCGCCGTCGTCCAGAACCCCGTGACGACCGCGAGCACCGCAGCAATGGCGTCGACAAGGACAGGGATAGGGACACCTCCGATAGAGACCGCGACAACAGGGACACCCGCGAGAGAAGGCGACGCAGCAGATCTCCAGACAGAAGACGCAGCCCTACCCCAGAACGAAAGAGGTCTGATGACAGAGATCGAGGTGCTAGGACGCCTCCCGTCGAGGATGCCAAAAAAGACGTGGATGACGCTGACAAGGAGAGGGAGAGAGCGCCTGCTCAGACACCTCCTTACGAACACTGAGTCCTGCACCCACCGATCCTCTGTCGCCTTTGAACATTCCTCTCTGTTTTTTTGTCCACCCAATTTTATTACTGTTACACACCCATGTCCCATGTCATGTAGGAACGTAGCACCTATGAATCCAATGCGTTGGTTGATGCTCGCGTGGGGAGCACAGCATCACAGCTTCAGTCTCGACCCGTTTGCCACCCTCGCTCGTTCACCATGCAACCGTCACAGCGAGTACCGACCATCGACGACCTCAAGGTATGTCGACCACCCGATTTCCAGTCGACGTTGACCCACCCGACCACCACCAGGTCAAGCTATGTTACATTTGCCGTGAGGAGGAGCGCTACGACGGTACTCTCTTCACCCACCTCGTCCCACTCCACCTCCGCTCACATCGCTCACCAGCCCCAGACGCACCCCCTCGCGCTTGGACGCATCCATGTACTTGCACGCTCATAGCGCACGAATCCTGTCTCCTTCGCTGGATCCAGTCTTCCCAATCTACCCGTTCACGCGTTTCCAACGCCCTAAAATGTCCTCAGTGTGGTACCGCCTACGAGCTCACCAGCTCGAATCCGTTCCTGCTCCGCTGGTTGGATATGGGCAACAAGGGCTTGTCCATCGTCGGGCGGGTCGTTAGCGTAGCGAGCGTGACCGTCGTCGTCGTCAGCCTTGGCACCGGTCCGTCTCTCCTCTTTACCCAGATCGCCATATCGCTCACGCGTCGCTCAGGCATGTACATACTCAGCACTGCGTATGGTGCGTATGCTGTGCGCGAGTTTCTCGGATCAGAGTGCGTCCTACGCTGCTCGACGACGCTGGCTAACCTCATGACCTAGGATGTTTGACATTCTCTTGACGGACGATCCGTCCAACTGGCCCTGGCATAGCTTTATCAACCTCCCTTTGATCCCGCTCGCCCTCATCTTTTCCCGCCTCCCGTTCAAATCCAACGTCACCCCGCTCGTTCCGTTGCTGCTCGCCTGGCCGACGAGCACGCCCGTGTCCAGTGATGCCTTGAACAGGCTCGGTGCGGCCCCCTCGGGCGCAGGCGAGTCTGCCCCCGCGCCGACGAGCAAAGACTTGTTCCCTCTCCTCCCGCACTGGCCACCACCCCCGTTCATTCTCGGGCTGTTCATCTTTCCGATCGTGCGCGAGGGCTACAAGCGCGCGCTGTCCCAGCTGACCAAGTGGGTGCTCGGCGCGACGTCCGCGATACCTCCGCAGGGCGACATGCACCGCGTGCTCCTGGGTGCGGTCGCCGAAGAGGAGCCGTTTCTGCGCATCCGCGTGAACGCGCAGGTCGACGACGACGACGCGCCGGCGCCTCCCGGCGGGCGGCAGCGCGACGCCAGGCCGGAACTCGCCCCCAACGGCAACGGCGGGCATGGCGCAAATGCTGCCGACCCGGCCGACGACGGTGCGGGTGACGTCGCCGCGGCGGCCGAGAACACGATCCGCGTCTCGGGCGCCTCGCTGGGGCGGCTGATCGGCGGTGCGCTCGCGATCCCACGCATCTCGTCGCTGATGGGGTCGCTGCTGCTGTGGCTCTCGCGGCGCTCGGCGGTGCTACGCGCGTTCTTGGCCGTGCGTCCACCGCTGGGGGCCGCCGTCGTTGGGCGCGTGGGGCCGCTGGGGCTGACGACGGCGGGGCTGAGCGGGCTCGCGCCGCGCAGTGGGGCGTGGACGGGGCGGTCGGTCGCGGAGATGGGGCTGCTGCGCAAGCTCGGGGTCGCGGGCGTGCTGGGGTTGAGCGTCGCGTGGCGGGGGACGTACGCGTGGGCGGCGTGCGATCCGGTGTGGTGGCGGAACTCACTCGGTCTGGGGCTGTTTACGATCGTGCGTGTTTGTCTTTTTGCCGTTTTGGCGTTGGGTGTGATCCCTAGTCCGACGTGGGCGTTTTTTTTTTTTGCAAGGCCAAGGATTGTCTACACCTCCTCCATCTCTATCTGACGAAACGGGAACTGGAGAGTCGGCGGGTGAAGAACCGGTCGTTTGAAGGTGTGGACGTGCGGGAGCTGGATTTGATTCACCCGGAGGCGTACATATGAGGAGGGGGTTTTCTTTTTTTTTTTTTTTTTTTTTTTTTTTCTTGTTTCTTTTTTACTTCTTGGCATATACGAACGCATAATGAAAGCACGATCACCTCTCTCGTTGCGGATGGGCCCCTGTTTATGATTTTTATGGTATATCGAATCTGACTCGAGCTCGGGCAGGCGCTGGAGTCACTCGAGTCTGATCTTCCCCCGATTCGCAAGGGACCATCATCCCACAACGATCGATATACGTCATGCCAGAGAACCACATGAAAAAAAGTACCCCAACATACAGACTTCATAGGAAGGAGGAAGAAGGGGGGGGACGTTCGAAAGCCTGGGCAAAAGCAAAAAAAAAAAAAAAAAAGTTCTGACCGAGAAATACGAGAGAGGCTTTGAATTACGAACACACGCGCCGTCCAACGTTTTTTCGGAACACCAGCGAGGGGGGGGGGCGTTTTCCGAGGGGGTTTCGGCGCGACGTCGAGAGTCCGAGCACTTTCCGCCACGGGTCCCGGGATGTGGCATTACTTGCTATATATATGAGGCTCGATCGGGATCCGCGGCGGGGTAGCTACGAGGACGGGTCGGCAGAGAGAACGGACGTGTGCAGGTGATAGAGCGGGAGCACGGGACGGGTCTGGCAGCGAGCGATGTGTGCGAGCAGCGCAGGCTAGGAGGGCCGCCTCACCATATACACATTGAACCGTCGCTAGCAGGGAGAGCCCATCATCGCCAGTGATGCGGGTGGGGCTAGCCAGCAACAGGGCGTAAGCATGAGGCCTCAGGCTTGACCCCAGGTAGGTGCGTGGTCACTACGATGGTAGGGTTTGCACCAGGGACGGTTCCAAGTCAACATGAGACCCTTGGCATCTTGCTCTTTCGTGTCACCTTGGGTACTATCTCCAGTGCTCACCTCGAAGCCGCCTTAACCTGGGGTATTATGTTCAGACTCACGAATCGATCGCTATCCACTCGCGGATGAGCCGGACGGACTCGGCGACGTACACTTTTTTTCTTCTTTTCCTTCTGCTGGGCGACCTCAACGTGACCGTAAAAAGCAACCTCACCTCGTCCGAGTACCGACTCCCGAGGGCCGATGTACGGCTTGTCACATCGTGTAATCCGAGACCACTGTTATATAATAAATGGATTAGCAAAGGGTATTCAGCGCGGTAGTATAAAAGGATTGGATGCACTTTAGGAGTTTGTAGCAAGCATCCTATTCTCGTACCCTCATCCGAGTCATCTCGTGCATTCTCTGTCCTGGCCACATTTCCCCTCTACGCTGTACTCCCGCACACAACACCTTCCCATTTATTTGACGACAAGCAGATCACACCATGTCCAGGTACAATGATGGACCACCGGTACTAGCACCACTTGGAGTACACACAGCTTTGTCATCTGACCTCTATGCACTACTAAATTCCACATCCTATATTGCTCGCATTCCTCCTGAACTGCTTGTGCACATCTTCCTCTGCCTCGTTCGCAAAATGTACCATGATTACACATACTTCTCGATCCAATATCAAACATGGAATTGGACTCCTATTTCACTGGTGTGCATGCATTGGCGCAACATCGTGCTAAACAGTGCCCCACTCTGGAGCCATATCATCTCACATTCAGCAAGTTGGATAGACTTGTGCTTGTCCAGATCTGGACAAGTGCCACTCCGGATATGCATATGGCATCCAGAAAAACTTGATCCCCAGCTTCACTTGGTCCTTGCAGAAAAGTTCATTCCATATGCTGAACGTATTGAAGAGTTTTGCTTGGTGACACCATGGGATGCACAGAAACGTCACATTCTTCCTCAGGTGCTCTCAAATGCTTCCAGGCTCCAAAAACTGCACCTATGCACCCCACTCAGGCTATATGATGTATTCACTAACATTAGGATTATCCCAGAACAAATGGCACCATTAATTTCATGCAAATGGAAACTGGACAATGTGATTGATCTTCATCTGCAATTGGATTACCGTGTTCATGATGGGTTTTTCTTTGCACCCAACATGACAGAGATTCTTGCTGTGCTGGGTGGCATGAAAAGCCTTGCTCATCTTTCTCTCTCATATGCCTTGAATGGCATGGATGATTTCTCTTGGATGGACTACAACCCTCCCCAGAAGACCCATCTGCCAAGTCTGGCTTACATGCACATAACTGCTTCACCTCCAGCAACTGTTGCACTCATGGCTGGCCTAAGCTTTCCTGCTAAAGCTAGACTGCACCTTTGCTTGCATAGCAATCCACATGGTGAAAATTTCAATGTAGCCTATTCCATTGATGACTATGCCCAATGGTACTCAACTCTTGCAAAACACTACAGTAATAATTTGGCATGCTCTACCACACACCCAACAATATGTTCACTAGCCATCCCATCCATCTCTCCAGGCCTTTATGGTGCAAGACTCCAGCTCAACACATCCTCTGAATGTGTCTGCTCCCAGAGACAACCATTTCTCCAAGCCACTAATCACACACTTTTGGACATCTCCATCCCTGCATATACAGAAGATTACTATGGGGATAGTGACATGCAACCTCTGGAGCATACACTCATTAACAGCCTCTGTGCTGCTCTGCCATTGTCTGAGGTAACACATGTGTATGTGGACTATGGGTTTTTTGATCTGGACTTTTGGCACACATTTTGGAAACACATGCCAGCAGTGCAATCTGTTCATCTGAAAAGTTTTGACAGTGAAGGCATACCTCCACTATATGATATTGCAAGACAGTGGGGTGGCCATCGCTCTGTAGTCATTGGACACTATTGCCAGGGGCATGAATGTAACAAAGATGATGTGGTGTGGGAGGGTGTGACAAGAACAGTGTATGAGCATACAAGAGTATTATTCAGGGCATGAAAGGTATTCCAGAATTTTGCACATACTATAATTAAGTATGTTCAAGAAAATTTACTAGCTTTTTTGTAAACTCTGTGGTACTGTATGTATAGGATTTACTTGAGTTGGGATAAGCAAGTTCAAAAAGGAAAGTGATATGGTCAAGAAGGATAGCAAGATAAGCAAGATTTGGAAATGTGTAGATTGATAATATGTATGATAAAAATGGCTTTTCTTTGTGATGAGTGAAGATGAAAGGGAGGATAGGATTTTACATATTGTAAGACTGAGAGAAAAAAGATATGTATGTATATTCATAAAAAAAATGAAAGAATGATGAAATTAAATATCTCTAGGTAATGTTGCTGTTGTGATTTAAGGATATCCCACTCAGATGACGTGATTCTTCTTTACTGTACTTTGTTCGGCACCGCCACTGCTGGGTACACCGAACTCGACGTCGAGCAGCGTTTCCGGCCACCATCACCATCGCAAAACCGCCCGCACACGGCGACGTCCACGAGCATACGAGCTCCGCGAAAAGGCGAAAATTATGAGCTGAGCGTCGATCTCAACAGCGAGGGCCGCGATAAACGCAAAGATGCGATCAAGAGGGTCATCGCGTCCATGACCGTTGGAAAAGGTGCGCCAGTGCATCCTGGATCTCGCGCACGGATGCTCACGACGTCGGTCAGACGTTTCTGGTCTCTTTCCCGACGTTCTCAAAAATATGCAAACGGACGACCTCGAGCAGAAGAAACCCGCTTATCTCTACCTCATGAACTACGCCAAGACTCAGCCCGAACTCGCCATACTCGCCTCTACACGTTCGTCAAGAGCTCGGAGGACGCAAACCCTCTCGTGCGTGCTCTCGCTATCCGCACGATGGGTTGTCTCGGAAAAGATCATCGACTATCTCTGCGATCCGCTCCAGCGCGCACTCAAGGACGAGAACCCGTACATGCGCAAGACCGCCGCGCTCTGCGTAGCCAAGCTGTACGACCTCAAACCCGAGTTGGTCATCGACAGCAGATTCCTCGAATGGTTGCACGAGATGATCTCAGATAGCAATCCTATGGTGCGTCGTGGTCGCCTCATGGTCGTGCCTGTCCTGATGGCCCTCCAGGTCGTCGCAAACACGGTCGCCGCTCTGTCAGATATCCACACCATTGCTACCTCGGCTCATTCCCCACCTTCATCCTCTGACCCGGCCTTCTTCACCATCACGTCGTCCGTGCTGAGCAAATTGTTGATCGCACTCAACGAGTGTTCCGAGTGGGGGCGTGTCGCCATCCTCAACGTTTTGGCACGTTATAACGCCCAAGACGACAAGGAGAGCGAACACATCTGCAAACGTGTCGTCCTTCAGTGCCAACATGTCAACGGAAGTGTCGTACCGGCAGCTGTCAAGGTGCGATCGTTGATGCGTATATCCCGCTCTTTTGACACCTGTCAGGTTATTATGATTCATATGCGCAGCATCCGTCGAGACGAACTCTCAAGGCAATTGGTCCGGAAGATGGCACCCCCACTAGTGACCCTGTTATCCACCCCGCCAGAAGCGCAATGGGTCGCGTTGCGCAATGTCTGTCAGCCTTCTCCTTTCAACAACAACCCGACTTGCTCTCAAACGGGATGCGAGTTTTTTTTAATAAATACCACGACCCGCTCTATGTCAAGGTCGAGAAAATGGACATCATGGTGCGATTAGCGAATGACAACAACGTCGATGCGCTTTTGAGTGAACTCAAGGAGTAGGTACCCTCCTTTATCTCGCTTCCAATTGTCAAATTTTGTTTCGACAGGTATGCTTCGGAGGTTGACGTCGATTTCGTGCGAAAAAGCATCAAAGCAATCGTATTGAGAGCGCCGCCGAACGTTGTGTCAATGTGCTGTTAGATTTCATTGGAACCTGTGTGAGCTACTTTGCTCAGGAAGCAGTGGTTGTAATGAAAGTTCGCTACCCGTGTCGAACTGATTGCGATTCTGACAAATCTTTTAGGACATCTTCCGCAAATACTCGTTGACCTATGAGGGTGTCATGCCCATGCTGTGTGCCAATCTCGAGGAATTGGGCAAACCAGAGGCGAAAGCATCATTGATCTGGAATCGGAGAGCATGTGGAGAAAATTGATAATGCCGATGAACTCTTAAGTACTTTCGTGGACACGTTTACCGAGGAATCGTATCAGGTGCACGCCACATGCAAGAAACGAGTGCGATTACTGACGCACGTTACTAGGTGCAACTGCAAACCCTGACGCAACGCGTGCTGAATACAGCAACAAAGGACTGCGACTCGCCCGGCCTAAGCGACCGATCCTACATCTACTGGAGATTGTTGTCTACGGATCCCGGTGCCGCAAAGGTACGGATACGGTTTAGTAATGTTTCCCCCAGATTAACCGAACGAACCTTCCACTGGTAAGGCTGTTGCCCTGGCTCCCAGGCCTTCGATATCTACCACACGGACGGCTTTATTACCTGCATTGTTGGAAGAACTCCTGATCGAGGTCTCGTCTTTGGCTAGTGTCTACCACAAGCCAGCGGAAACCTTCATCGGCCATGGTCGAATAGGCGCAGACACGGTTCAGCGCAAGGGCGCAGGGTTAGTTGTTTTCTCCTTCACGTCACATTTCCTAGCTGAATATAAAATACAGTCTGTCTGGCGATCACTTCACGGCGCAAAGAGCCCTGCAAACGGTCGTGGCAGGCCAGCAAGCTTTAAACCTGCTCGATTTCGACGATGCACCCGCACAAGAGGGGCAGCCGTCGGGTCTTGCGGCAATCCATATCCTGTCTTCGTCGTCAGCTGCTGTGAATTTCCTATTTGGAGCGTTTACAAATCCGCCGGACGATTTGGTGACCATCTTTTGGGGGATGAGTGCGAGCAGCGGGGGGGACGTTGGTGGATTTGGTGAGCTAGGGAGCGTAGCGTTGCTACCGCCCGGTGAGGTTTATACTGCATCCCCGCTGGACAATGCAGCGACTCCAATGACACATAAACCGCAAGAAGACCTGCTTGGATTGTTTTGATAGGCATGTGAATTTAGCGTGCTTTTCTTGGCAGTTACTTGGGCACTGACCGAGCCTGCTACTTTGGACGACACACCCATGTGCCGCAGCGACCAAGTGTCGCCATTGCCGATTCCATCGGTACCCCTTGTTATACATACTATTCACCTGTTAGGTCTTATGATATTCTCGCGCTCCTGCTCCGCCGATGAGTCTATATCGCAGTCGTCCTTCTCCGTGCATGTCCTTCACAGGGCTCCTCGCGTGTCGAGTTATATGTTCAATGTTTTGTTATGCACTCAGAGACGTCCTATTCAGGCGGTGTGGACGAATTCTTCGCGTCCCATCAGGAGCACTGCAGATCACTATACCGCCTTACACACTGGTTTTAGTATTTAGCCCACGACCCGTTTCTGCAAGTTCCGGACTATCTATTCAACGATGAACATGCGTCTCATGCGATTTTCGTGTACGACCAGATCCCGAGGGTTGTAGTTGCCGATAGGTCCGACTCTGCCGACTTCTCATTTGTTCGTGTCTCGACGCCACCAGCGATTTTTTTCCGCGAACAGAACGGATGACGTCTGACACCTGTGCACGTCGTAGATGTGCACTTTGGAAAACGTAAAGCTAGCTGTGACGACACCGATGGCAATGTCAACCTCGACGATTTCGATGTTTAGGCTGCCCCAAGCTCCGTATTTGCAACGCTCCAAAGTCATTCTGTCCATCGACGAATGGTTGAGAGCTCACGTCCTTCCATAGTCTCCCATGAGTATGACGTACAAAATGCGAGAACACGTAGGACGAGTGTTCGTCCTGATTAGCAGCCTGGGTGGATAAAGAGCGGAACCACGGACGGTGGGATCGCTGTGCATGGCGTACGTCTCTATCGGCGCGTATTTTATTCTCGAACCGATTCGGTGGATAGGAACGTCGACTTCAGCAAAGGGGATCCCGGTCTTATGCAATCGGGATTCAGGTGGTGACATTCAGGACGGTCGGACCGACAGGACGTCCCTGACAGGAACGAGCCCAAATGGGGGTTGCCTTGCGAAGCGCATGATACATTCGAACTGCTTCTTGAGCACCAAGATTGTTGGATATGAACACGAGCTGGTCTGATGTTGCGAAACACCCCCGTCCAACCTGTTTGTGGTATGTGGCACGTGGGGAGGCCGATGGTGGGGTATTTTAGATGCAATAAGCAGGGGGCGCCTTCGGCGGGGTTTCTTTTCGCTGCTACGAGGGTGATCGAACACTCATAACGTGCGTTCTTTAGGAACAACGGTTACCGACTGGTAGAGTGAGGTCGTGGTACGTTCCAGCGGCGCGATCGGGTACATGCGAAAGAAAACTGGTGTGTATTGTACGTGGTCGTCACTAAGGGTCCAGTCGACGTGAGACTCCGTCGCATCACCTACCGACGCTCGGTCGAGCACAATACCACTATCACTCCGGCCACTGTCAATCGGGGCACCATCCGACGAATAGACGAGACCGGCACCCTAGCTATAGGTGGGGGCGTCTTTTCAAGTGAGATCGCACGGTAAGAAGTGACGTCCCGACTGCCGCCGGGAATTCGTGATCGGCTGCGGCGGGGCCGGGGTGGCTCACAGCATCCCGTACTAGCGTCAGACTCGACACAACACTGGAGAGGGGAGTTGAATGTAGAAGTTCCAGATCGAGAGGCGAAGCTGTGGAAAAGAAGGTGTGAGTGAGCATACTGAGCCTCGTGCAGGCTTGAACAAGGACGAGGAGTCGGCACGTACAGTCATCATCGCAAGTGCGAGTGGTCACAATGCCCATACTGCGCACCCATGTGGGTTGGCCATCCTTGCAGGGTCGGCGAACCAACGAAAAAGGAAATGGTATCCGGCGATCACCGGGCCAATCCTGCGCTGCACAGCATGTTTGTTTAGGCTTCAACTGAAGTATGAGTGATTACAAGCGGTTGGCTGCTTGGCGGTCTGCATCAACACAGTCGAAATTCAAAGTAATTGTCAGTCTTGTTCAGAATAAAGACATGATAAAAAGATAGTATTCGCTGTTGCGCTCGTTATTCTTCCTCCTCGCCATGCCAGAAGTTCCCATCGTTTTCAACGATCCTCGAACACCGATTTCCGACATAACCGTGGGAACTTCGGCGTCCGCGCAAGACGTCGACATCATGGCCCGTCAAAAGGTCGTAAATACCCTGAGCGACTCCTTGGGACTGAAGGAACGCTTGGATTATCACGATTTTGAATCTCGGGCATACGGTATGTTTTTTTAAAATTTTTCTTTCGTTCCAGACTCATTTTTTTAGTACCGGGATACGATCCCGAGACGGACCGGTTACAAGTTGTCAAGCCCAAAAGTAAAAAAAATGATAAGGTTTTTACCAAATTGGGTATGTAATATTTGTCATCGTCACACATGATATTAATAGTGTGTAGCGACCTCACAGCCACAGCGGGAGAGCAGGTACGTGTTTACTTTATGATTACATCGTTGCTTACATAATTGTAGCGAGGTCGAGGAGCTTCGACAGGAGGTGGAGAAGAAGGATGCCGAGATCAACGGCCTCCAATCCGAGCTTCGCCGGTCCGGGTCCGAGCTCCGACAGACGAGGTCCGACCTCCAACAAACCAGCGCCGAACTCGGCATAGTCGAACAGGTAAGCGTTATATTATATAATAGGCTAATAAAAATGAAAACATTTATTAGCGCATGGCTAAGCTCGATCGGCGCATCCTTTTGGATGCCGGCCGTCATAAGATCTGCGAATCGGTCGGAGTGAAAGCATGGCAAGACATGCCGAGGGGTAACGACCCCGCCAGCGTAAGGGCGGCATTAGCAAGCCACGGCATCGCGCCGCCACCGGCAGCAGGTTTATCGGCGATTTGTGATCCCCATCACGAATCCTGCGAACGCGGCAATGAGGCAGCACATCAGACCATTCGGAGGAGGGTGAGGGAAGCTGTACAGTCCACTCAGGTCACTCGCGTAAGGAACCAGTTGAGTGCGGTCTATACATATGTATTTGGTGTTGCTCCTGGCAAGGAACAGAATTCCGACCACGACTCCGACGATGTACAATAGGTAGCTTTTAGATCCCTTTGGTATTTGTTGTACGCATCGATGGGCGATTGCATATATGCTTTTTCTCGCTGATACCACCGCTCCCGCAATGTCTTCTGCTGCAACACTGGCTTCATCACCGCGATCGCCACACCCAGTCCCACCACCGTCAACACCAGCCGCACCTTGTTGAAGTTCTCTGACAGCACGTCAAACATGCCCGACAGCACAGTCTTATATCCGCTCTCCCTGCTGGCACGTATTCGTAGCTACTCCGCTGCGGATACTGATTGAGCCTAGCAAACAATCCCATATCCCAATAGAAACGATCGATTCTTCCAGCCCGCCAATTCTCGCGCTACTCGTTCTCGTCAAACTGAAGTGGAGCGGGTTGCACATTGGTCCTTGTCCTACCCCTCCTCATTCAGCACACGCCCACATCAAGAAAAAAACATATGTACGATGTCGACACTCCCCACGCCCAACCTCCTCCTGCCACACGGCGTTCGACTCCAACCAATGGCGACACCGTGCAATGCATCACACGAACATCCTGGACATGACGTGGACATGGCGGTCGCCGGTGCGTCATCCTGACCCCCCCCCCCAGCTCCCTCGTCAGGTACATCCACACCTATCCCACCTTCACACCTGGACGATCTACATCGCTGGGCTCGCGAAGTCCGTTCAAGTCGTACACGCTCCACGTCACCACGCTTGATCTGTCTACGGGCGACCTGACCGCGAGCGTCAACATTCCCGCCAGTATCACCAATGTGCTGACCGATTTCCTCCTGTTGAGCCCGTCGCTTGACGCAGACTCGGCGATCAAGGATCCTGGCGTACACGGCCCTTCCCTCGTCTGGCCGTCGCCTTCATCGTGTGTCCAGGACGCACCTTATCCCCTCTTTTCTGCGCCGCCCCCGCCGTCACTCAAGGGCAAAGTGTTGACGCTTTCCAGCACGTCGTACAGGCGCATCCAAGACGTCGATCTGATGCACAAGGGACTACTTTTAGCTTTCCGGGGCAATGGTGCGCCAGAACTCGTTGGCTACCAGACCAGTGGGTCTCCGATGCGCGTTGTGTGGGACCTTAGAAATGTAGTGCGTCACGTACACTTTGTAGAGATTCCAATCGTTGATCATATACGCCGATAGTCGGAACACACTTTTCCGATGTGCTTGATGGGGACGGAAATCTGCACATAGGCAACGTGGCCTGGTCCAATGCGCACAACGTGGGTATTGCGCTGATGGGCATTTTTGTCAAGCCATAGTTGTAGCGAGTGGTTCACCAAGCGTTTGAAGCAAATCTACACCAAGGTACCAGCAAGAGGGCAGAATTGCCTTTCCTTTTGAGACGAACGAACATGGAACCAAGTATGTGCATGTCTGGTTTACCGTTATACTTGGTGCTACACTGTTTGCGTAGACCGCCTTCTCACCCACTTCTCCCATTGGCCCACAAACGAACGAGACTCATAAGCTCCTTTGTGACGTTGACTGGTTCCCTCCAACTCTGGCATCGCAATGTCCTTCAGTGGGTACGCGAAAAGCGCCTTTCCTACGTGGGGCATCTCCCTTAGCGAGGACGAAGAGGTGACTGCTATCGCGAAACCCGCGCGTAAGGCTCACCGCCAACGTGGGCAAGGTCAAGGGCGACAGAAGCACGCTGTACTAGTAAGCGTGGTCCCCCTGCCAGCGGCGGGCCAATTATAGGTGTGGGGCGAATAGGTCCTAGCGGACTCTGAAACCTAGCCTAGCGGACCGGCCGGTCCGTATTAAATTTGCCACGCTGTTCGACACGCGCTGTCTGCCTGCCCGTTCCGCCATCGTTGTCGCTGCCGCCACCATCGTTGCTGCCAGCTGCATCTGAAGCACACGGTTCAATGTCGGAAACCATCAAACGTGCTCGAGGGCGCCCGAGGGGAACGAAAAACAAACCCGGGACCAAGAACGTTGGCCGACCCCGCAAGGATGGTCAACCCACACAGGTGCGCACCAGCATGAGCGCTGTGACCGCTCGCGCTCGCGATGACGATGGTACGTGCCGACTCCCCGTCCTCGTTCAAGCCTGCGTGAGGCTCACCATGCTCACTTACGCCTTTTCTTCCACTGCAGCTCCACCTCCTGATCTGGAGCTACTACGTTCGACTCCCCCCACCAATGTCGTGCCGAGTCCGACACCAGTACAGGACGCCGCGAGCCACCCCAGCCCTGCCGCAGCCGATCCCAAAGTCCCGACGGCGGTTGGGGCTTCACCTCCCACCATGTGATTGACACCATCTGGTGACCCGGAGGCAGCTGCTTCATCTGTGCCAGCCCCGGTTCAGTGCGGTGCTGCAAGTACAGCTGTGATGAACGGTAAGCACACAAGCTTCCTACCACTCTGCCTGACCCTGAAACACTTGTGATGCACAGAACGTGCTTGTCAAGTGCGCGCCAGGACAGCGACTGCAGTATTGGGTCAGAGCACCCTAACGTTTGCTTCTGGCAGGCTCAGTGTGGCGAAGCCAGCGTCGGCTGTAGGTAAGTGGCTGGTGTGATATACCTGTGCATGTCAGGATGCTCATATATTGTCCAGTGCTGCCCTCCAGTCCAGATCTGCCCCATGAGCGTGTGGAAAACATGTCTGATCGCCAACTGGCATGTGCCTCGTCCTTGGACTGTGTGACCGTGGGTTCTACCAAGGATTCAACTGAGTGTGCCATGATCCCGGTTGTGGTGGATTCGGAAGGCGAGCAACGGGATGCAGGCACATGTGCAGCTGTGTCAGTGGGCGCGAGCACTAGTGCTCAGGCAGCTCAGCACATACACGATATCTGTCGACCATCAAAGTCGCCATTGGCCTTTTCTTCGAACCTGTATGGTTCAGATATGGACAGAACGGATCTAGAATGTGACAAAGAGACAGTGCTATTGATGGATCAGGAGAATGATGAAGAATCACTGGTGGATGAGTTCTTGCCCCTCAGTGATGATGAGGAGGCAGATGATGATGGGACTGTGGTGACAGGTGTGTCTGCTGGCAAGAGTCAATCATGGTCGACAATGCCAACATGGCTGATGAGCGAGTACCATCGGCTGCGGGAGCAACTTGGTGAGGAGATGGGGAAGAATTCCTCACATCTGCCCTCTTGCTATGAGCATAACACATTCTATGAGGGAAATGAGAACCCTTTTCTTGCAGCACGGAGGACATTCCAGCTCTCAGCTGGCGTGTTTCACCAACCCCGCTTCTTTATTTGGCTTCCGCATCTGCTTGTAGACCGGATCCCTTGCCTGTCCTGCTGTAAAACAGGCCAACATCCAGCAAAGGGTCCTGTGGCATACCTCCAGAGGCATGGGTTTGCAAAACGACCGCGTTGGGCTGTGGACATTGACCAGGTTGTTTACATTGTCGGATACCGCTACCTTTGTGGAAACTGCTGCAAGTCATATCAAAGCTGGAGTCCTTCAATTCTTGGCATCCTTCCTCCTGCTGTGGCTCATCAATTTCAATTCCACCTTACGTATCGCAGTGGATTGACAGGGCGTCTTACCACCTTGCTGCGGGAGGCCTTTCGGGCTGGTGTTGGCCCACAACAGTTCACAACTATGATTGAGTCCTTCCATTACCACCGTTATGATGTCCTCCAGTGTCAGTTCTTGGAGATGGTCCTTGACCGTAGCACACAAGGCTCACTCTCAAGCTGCTGGACTGTCACAATGCCCTTTGGCAAGTTCAGAGATCGTGAGGGTTATGCTGGATTTGTTCCAAGTGCATCATACTTTGGAAGGTTCTATGACATGCTTGTGGAAAAGACTGCAGCAGAATCACAGCAACTCATTGCTTCCCTTCCTGTGGATGTTGTGAAGCAGGACCACAGTTTCAAGGTAGTGTGTCTTTCTTGCCTGTGTTAACCTTTTCTTATTTTATCTTCATTTGATCAGGTCATCAAGAGGCTGGGAAAGGTTGAAGGTGTCTCTGCATTCAATGCATTATTCACAACTGTCAATCAATATGGGGAAATCCGTTCCATGACATTTACCCCTTCCAAGTCTCAGGATGGTTGGGGTCCTGTACTCAGTGCAATGCTTCCCTCTTTGGCAAGCTTTGGACATAGCCCTCCAAAGGTTATCTTTACTGATAATATTCATTCTGACAAGGACAAGTTGCTGTCAATCTTTCCATCCTTGTCAGAGGGTGTAACTGCTGTTCCAAAGTTCCATGTTCTTGATAAGCTTGCTTTTCCCCCTGATTGGTCAGTGGTTGAGCTTAGCACTGTCCATCAGGTCAATCTTCGTTTCAACATAATCATGGGTCACCACACTCCTACCACTCCTGTTGTTGTTGCATTTGGTATCCAGAGGCCAATTGATGTAACAAGTGGTAAAACTGGTAGGGTGTCATTGATTCAGATTGCATATCAGAAAGTGGTGTATTTGATCAAGGTGAGATTTAGTTCTGTATGGCTTATTTGATGCTGGCTTATGAAGATTGGCTCTAGACATCCCAATTCATCCAAGATGGCCATCTTTCCCTTCCACATGCTCTTCTCACATTCCTTCAGTCTGGTCTATACTGCAAGGTGGGAGTAGATATTGCTGCAAACCTTTGCTTGTTGCACCTTGATTGTGCTGCCAGCTCTCGTCATCTACCCTTTCTAGGCTTTCTTGACCTGGGGCAGATGGCTCAAGAGCGAGAGGCTGCTCCACAAGGAATTGTTGGGATTGCAAGACTGGTCTCTATTGTTCTACGACAGCATCTTCCTACAGAGGCCACTGTCTGTGTCAGCACTCAATGGAGTCAGACAGAGCTTCCTGCCTTACATGTGGAGCATGCAATCCTGGAGACTTATGCAACCTGGGCTGTTTATTCCACCCTCAAGACCTTGGACATCCCTTCTGAGGTCAATGCACTTACACCAGGTGGTACCCCAGTGGTGATGCATGCACCAGATGGTAAGGTACTTGCCCAAGGAGTCATTGCACTTGATCGGCCAGCAACATTCAATGGTGTCAATGTTACAAAGTCTCGTGTCATCATGACCATCAAAGAAGTGCTTGTACCTGGATATCTCATTTCAGGTTCCCTGCTGCAGTCTGGCAATCCAACTCCTCTTGCTCAGTTTGGATCAGTTCCATTCACCATTCTTTGTCAAGCTAGCCATCTTCGCACCTCTCCTTCATCCTCCTTCCCATCCTCCTCCTCCTCCTCCTCTCATCTCCAGGACTCACATTCTGCAGGCTTGCAAGTCACAACACTATTGCCCCTATTGGAGGATCCACTTGCAAAGATGAGCAGCAATGACTCACCATCCACTGACATGTTTCCCTCAGATTCAGAGGAGATGGAGACTAGCATTGCAATGGAGCAATCCATCACCCAGTCCTCCTCTGATCATGATGCTCAAAAGGCCATTGCTCAGCTCTTGCTAGATATCAAGAATTTTGACACCAGCTACTTGAATGTTGTTCGTGCCCATGTGATTGGTGACATCTGGCACCTATTCCACCAATTCCCCATCTCCATGAATCATGGACTGCGACGTCCATTTGCTCGTGCTTTGAGTGCAGCCATCTTTCTCACAGATCAAGAGGACAAGCAAGCAGTGGAGCAGGTCCTGGAACAACAGCAAACCACTTATAGTGCCAAGATACGGTCAAAACCTGATTGGGTGCTCTCTCGTGTTTGACACTATGTTCCACCACCCGAGATTTTGTACAGCAGGGTTGCATCTGTCCTGAAAACTTATGGCCCACTAAAGGATGCAATGACAGGAGAGCCTCTGTTCAACAACAAGGCCTGGGATGTGATGAAAAACATCCTTGAGCACATCCGTAGGGGATACTATTCAGATCCACCTGATGTGGCATTGTATTTTGCAGTTGGAAAGGACTGCAATGGCCTTACTCTATATCGCTGTTGCCGTGGAACCAATGATGTGGAGGGTGGAGTTCATCAGAACTTGATCCGCCGGTTCACATCTTTTAGTGTCTCTCCACGTCGTGCAGTGAACATGACATTGGAGTATGTGGTAACTCACAACATGCAGGTTAGTACTAGGGCTCTGTGCCTGGGATGATCTGCCAATGCCATTGTTGTCGCTCATACCCTTGTAATTCAGGTTGGCACACAAAACCGTACTGGTCAATGCTACGTTGGCCACTTTGATGTCTCTCTCAAGAACGAGATCGCATCCCTCCAGCAACAGACCTGCCATGCACTGACTCAGAGTGCTGACATTGGCTATGGGAAGTGGGTGAATGGAAGGGATTACATGCAGACAAAGGAAGTCTTTGGAATCCTACCATTTGACAAGACAGTACGAGAACATGGTGGCATGTCACCCTATAGCAACACGTTTGTGAACGACAATCCCATTCGCCACCAGTTCCTCAGCCAGAAACAAGGCACTCGTTTTGCAGTGCTTCCCATCCACTCTCGTGCTGAACGCCTCCTCTTTCAAGCATATGTGGAGTCATCACCTCTCTTCTCTGGTCCTGAACAACTGGACTTCTCAGCACTTGCACGACAGATGAATGAGCATGCGGATGGGCAGCAGATTTTCTACAAGGTATGCACTACATTTCATTCACAACAATTGATGATGTGAACTTACCTCTGCAGCTTCCGGAGCACCTTCGGACCTACTATCTCGCTTGGAAAGACGTCACGAATGAGCAGGAATCTGTCGCTCTCACAAAAGATGTGCTTGAACAAATCCACACCATACTCAACTCTCGTGTCGGCTCTCCATCATCGATTCCCACAGCAACCCCACAGCCGCTTGCCACAACCATCAGACCACCACCAACCGCTCATGAGCAGCCGGCCAAGCAACGTGACCTACAATGGCAGCTAAGTACACTACTTGCTGGTCACCGCCTCGCTCGCGCGGAGCTCCAGTATTGTTACAGCAGGGACCACCTGGCTCACTCGTCACTGGAAGCCCCATCAGCGTCCATCGCGATTCACCAAGGGTGCAAGCGCATTGCCAATACCGACTGCAATGTGGATTCCAGTGCCCACCAGCCTCCAAAAAAGTCTCGCAAGGAGCGCTCGTGCACTTACTGTCAAAGCATTGAGTGCAGCGGGCGCTGGAATGTCTCAAAGTGTGCGGTGAAGGTGAGTCGCCTAAACCGTGCCTACATGACATCACGTTTACCCATTTCGAATGTGCTGCAGCGTCACCATCTATCGCGCACACCCAATCATTTTTCTGCCACCAATGAAGCATCAGGATCTGGTGCACGTCATACCTGACCTTCAAGTACCCGGGCCCAGTGGTCATGACCACGCTTGTAGCACATTTCCCTCAGTCGCTTTTTTCCCTTAATTTTTTTTTACTGTATATATTTACAATCTGTCAGTTGGGTTCAAATGCTAGCTATGATGTTCTGTCATGTTGCGCGAATGCACGAGTGTGCAAACGTTCGAGCTCGAACTTGAATGCGCAACACTCGCACAACTCGGCGACCTGCCCTCCAAACTTATTTAATTTCTTTAATTTAATTTTTTTTCCTGCCCCACACCTATAGCTAGGGAGCCCTGCCAGCGTCGCCGAGCTGTGGGCTGCACGTGATGGATACCGTTAAGGGGGGGATCACTGTCAATAGGGACAACTAATTATGTAAGCTGATTGGATGGGATTTGCCGTCCCACTGTTCGGTCCACTTCGAATTGACTTGGGGTGTGTAACGAAGTATCGTGGACTCCGACTTCAACTGCTTCGTGGCGACACTAGACCGTCCAGAAGGGCACACGACTGGGTTTCTGACGCAATATGTCTGTAAGTCAGATCCCCTCAAATATGATCTTGGATGCACTGCAGGTCTTCGCTAACACAGCCTGGCATAATCCTGTCGCTTTCTTGCGTACCCATCACAGCAGCACGTCCCGCGATATCGAGTACCTTGATGTGCAAGGCCACTCTGTCGCACTACAATACCTATTTGGGAATGCTTTAGCCAAGTGCAACAAAATTCTCGTGAGAGATGAATATCGTGAAGCGTTGCAAGCGTTGCAGTCTGATGGTGCATATGAGCGGGGAGCATCCATCATTGGTCAACCTGGCATTGGTAAGATGTGATCAATATCATCCGATCGCACGACACTCATGCTTCTATCTTGCAATGGTAGGCAAAACATGCTTTCTTATTTGCACTTATAAAATGACTCAGCAAGCACAAACCTGTCACAAGCCAACTTCGGGCCAGTGACCCTTTCTATGTGTTCTTTACGCATACTTGCATGCTGTGCTCTTTATCTGATCCAGCCCCACTGGTGGATGAAGATGTGTGGGCTCTGAGTGGCCTTTGTGTCTCTACTACTACCCCACTTGATATTTTTTTGGGTGTTTCTGTGAAAGTCATCCAGGCAACTCCATCCAGCGAAAAATACTGGAAATGGTGGAGTCTACACCAGGGTGTAGAAATGTTTGTCATGAATGTTTGGTTGGCCAAAGGAATTGCTGACCTTTCATGGGTTATTTGAAATGTGTTCTCAAGATCACTGTTGGCCTTGGATGCTGAAGAAATGGTAGCCTTTTCCTCCAAGTGGGGTGGGGTTCCATGGATGCTGTTACAACAGCTCACTAAGAGTTAATCACAGCAAGACTGGGAACTCAGGAGGGCTGCCACATGTGCTATCAAAAATCATATGGTCTTGCATACCCTTGAAGCTCAAGATATTGGTACAATTTTTTTTAAATAATTTTCTTTGTTTTGCCAGCCAAAGATCATGATGGCAACATTACAAGATGCCCTGGCAATCACACCCTATGAGAATTCCTTATGATGAGATCTGTTCACCTTATGTTTGTATATGACAAACCTAGGATTTATGCTCAGGTATATTGTGATATGATGCATTGCTATTACATCATTGATTACATAACCATTGAATGTAATGTATGATTGCAACCTGATGGAAATGCAACATCATCATTACAATGTATATATTTTTGAGATAGTAGATAGAGGACTACCGTACTCGAACAGCAGCAAAGGGACAGAGGAACAGAGTCTCTAGTGGGAACACTCACTAGGGTAATACAATGGTCATTAGACAACCAAGTCTTTCTCCTCTTGATGAGGGACTGAGTGATCTTGTAGAAGTAGGAGTCTAAGAGTCGTTATTCGACATAGGCTGTAAGAGCAGCCTTATACACTGAGCAACAAAACTGTTGCAATGACTAACCCTGATGCAGTGCATGAAACATACTGCATGCACCTGTGGGAATTTCGCTTAGCTTTGGTGACACATAATATAGTACACACTCTTGGCTATAAATAACTCACTAGGATCATGTGATCTCACTCTGGTAGCTATGGTGATATTCCCACTTTACATCAGCTATGTCATTGCAACAGTTTTGTTGCCAGTATTAAGGATATCATAAACTAGTATGAAGTGTATCTTCTTTTAGCCTTGATGACCTTCTGAACCCTTCTAGGCATACTCTCATCAACCTCTGACACTCTGCCACCTCTATCTTCTCCCACTCTGCTTGTACTCTCTCCTATAATTCAGTTATCCCTTTTGTTGGCTCTAAGTACTCTGCTAGCTTTCTTTTGAGAAGCAACCATAGATGTTCTATGGGATTAAGGTCTGGAGACTGAGCTGGCCATGTCATGAACCCAAACCCATGCTCAGCAAACCACTCCTTCACTCTTTTGCTGGTATACTTGGGGTCATTATCTTGTTGGAAAATAATGTCATCTGGAGTTTTACCAAAATACTTCAAGGTTTGCAGGAGTTCCTCCTTCATAATCTGTAGGTAAGGTCAGTATCCATCCTACCATCAATCTTGTATGTCCTTCCAACCCCTTCCAATGTCATACAACCCCACATCATCAGAGAACCTCCTCCAAGCTTCACTGTTTCCTATACCAATCTATCATTTAGGCCCTCTCCTACCTTTTTCCATGCCCACCTCTTGCCATCTGACCCAATCCTATTGATTTTGGTTTCATCTGACCATATGACTTGCTTCTAGGCCTCTATAGTCCAGTGTTGATGGCTTTCTGCAAAGTCCAGTCTAGCCTTGCTATAAGCAGCAGTAAGGTGAGGACATTTTTCCTTCACCACAGGCTTCATGCCTGCTTTCTTCAAATGATGATGAATAGTTTGGGGAGAGATGATATGGTTCTTAACATTTTCAAGAGTCTTGGTAACCTGGACAGCATTTTCAGCCTTTCCAGCCCCAATAAGATGAATGGCATAGCACATATTAATAGGAGTTATGAGAGTAGGACAACCACCAAAGGACTTAGCCAGGTCAGGATGAAGTTTAGAGTGAATTATACTGATTGTGGAGTAGTGGACATCAGTGGAATCATATATTTGATAAGTAGATTGACCCAAATTCAAGAAAGAGATGATCTAATTAATCTAAATAGTAGAAAGGGGTTTATGATAGTGGAAGTGGATCAAGAGTGGTGTTTTGATTTATTTGTGTTATGTTGGACCTATTATGGGTCACATGACTCATTGCTTATGTCAGAATCCATCAAAACATATAAAACTCATGCTTATTTAGATCAGCAACAAAACTGTTGCAATGACATAGCTGACTTAAAGTGGGAATATCACCATAGTTACCAGAGTGAGATCACATGACCTTGGTGAGTCAATTGTAGCCAAGAGTGTGTACTATATTATGTGTCACCAAAGCTAAGCGAAATTCCCACAGGTGCTTGCAGTGTGCTTCATGCACTGCATAAGGGTTAGTTATTGCAACAGTTTTGTTGCTCAGTGTATACATACAGGCTTTGTATGTAACTATTTGGTCTATTCTAGAGTATTCTACGATGTTCATCGTGTTCTAGCCAATAGCAAATAGATCTCTAATCACATGACAGTGTTAAATGAAAGTCATACCACACATGATTATTTACATAATCATGTAGAATGTTCTATAACATTTTATAACATTCTATGGTGTTCCACACCATTCCATGACGTTCTCTGTCACATGATGTGATCAGGTGATAATAGTCACGTGATTGTATAGTCACATGACTTGCAGTACAAATGTCATACTACATTCTCAACACTCCTCCTCACTGGAAATGTAATAGGATAATGAGAATTTAAGTTGAAGTATTTCTCTTGACATTAGTCAAGGCAAGAGCTTTACGTCCTTCTTCAAACTTAATCTTTCCAAGATTCTTGGTAAAGATGTCTGCGAATTGTGAATTGGTTTGAACATAGAATATTTCTATTTCACCAAATTCGACTGCTTCGTGAATATAATGTTGAGGTATACGAACATGTTTTGTGCGTCCTTCTTGTGCGGGATTGGAGGCTAAGAAAATAGCTCCTTGATTGTCAACACACATAGGTATCTTTGTTTGTGGAAGATGAATTTCCTCAAACAGATTAGAGATCCATTGGATCTGCTTCGCACATTCTGTCATACCACAGTATTTGGCTTCTGTAGAAGAAAGTCGAACACGTTTCTGACGTCTGGAAAGCCATGAGACAATTCCATTCACTAGAAATATTGCATAACCGGTGGTAGATCTTGATGTTTCCACATCATCAGCCCAATCAGTATCGCAATAAGCGATAAGCCCATTATTGTCGCCTTTACCTGAGTAGGTAATGCCTAGATTTGGCATATGTGCCAAATAGCGAACAATCTGGATTGCTTTAGCAAGATGTTCTTCGGTAGGATTCGAAGAATATTGAGACATCTTGATAACTGAATATGCAATATCTGGTCTAGTTCCAAGCATGATATATAGCAAGGATCTGATGACAGATTGATATTGACTTCTCAATCTTGGATTGGAAGTACCCTCATTTGGTCTTGGTGTATAGCTGGTAGGAAGAGGTACTAAAGTCTCTTTGCAATTCTCTTGATCAAATCGTTTGATAACTTTATTAGTGTAGTTGCTTTGATCAAGGGTAATACTTCTCTTGGAGCGATCTCTTGTGATTGTCATTCCAAGGTATTCTTTAACTTCTCCAAGATCTCTTGATTCCCATTTCATCATGAATTTCTTTTTGTGGGAAAGTACTTGAGAATGATCACTGCCTATGAATAGGCCATCATCAACATATATGATGATTATGATGATATCTTTTCCGATGAATTTGACATAAATTCCAGAATCGGAAGTACATCTCTTGAAGCCTAAGGTGACAAGGCTTTGATGCAGCTGCTTATTCCATTGCAATGCTGCTTGCTTTAAGCCGTAAATGGCTTTTCTAAGGCAACAAACCTTAGATTCCTGACCCTGAACTATGAATCCTTCTGGCTGAGTCATATAGATCTCTTCATCTAGCTCGCCGAATAAGAAGGCTGTTTTAACATCTAGAGCTTCAATTTCCCAATTGTGAAGCGCCGCAAGTGCGAGTATTAATCGCACAGACTCAAACCTGGCTACAGGTGAGAATGTTTCTTCATAGTCTATTCCAAAGATCTGGGTAAAGCCCTTAGCAACGTATCGTGCTTTGACTCTATTGCCCGGACATATGGCAAGTACCCATCTCCCTTTGATAGGTACCCTCCCTTTTGGAAGTTCAACCAAATCCCAAACTTTACATTCTTTTAGGGAATCGATCTCATCTTGGCATGCTTTATACCAAGCAGTTGATTGATCTTGGGGTAATTTCGCAATATCCCGGTAATTTCTTGGTAATGTCCAATCTGAAGGCGTTATAGCTGCTGATAAATGGTGACTTAGCCATTTATTGCTATACAATTCTCCGATGTCTTCCATATTGGTTGGTTCCTGTTCTGGAACTTCGGTTTCGAATTCCATACTTGCTTCAGGAGTTTGTGACTCCTCCTGAATAGGATCAAGTCCTTGTTCGATTTGTCTCTCGATTTGTATAGGAGGTAAATCTCCATATACGTTATCTGGTCTGATTCGAGGTGCAGGAACTCTCTGTGTTCTACAATGATGTGTCCTCTCTTCTAATGAAGGATGATGTTGATGAGGACTCATTCGGAACTCAGGTAAACTCTCTTCTAGACGTTGTCTAGGAGGTAACCATCGTGGTGGAGTTGGTCTAGAGATGTTCCAACTTCTTTCTTCTTCTGAAGAAGGGGAAGAATCAGGTATCCTTTTTATTTTGTGTGGATGCCGATCTTCTAAGCTTATTCGATGATCTGTCTCTGATCGTCATCTCTGGATGCCAGGTCTCATGGGAGAAAACCTTTTTCCATAAGGAGATAATTCATCGCTTGAAGATCTAGGCCATAAAGGAGAACGTGGAGATGGAGAAAGTCCAAATCCATTATCATTATTCTTTTTGTTATCGTCTGATCTGCTATTGGATCTAGATCCTTCAGATCGAGGATGATCAATTCGTGCTCTAGGCACTGGGATAGGAATGAATGAATATTCCGGAGGTTGTTGAGGTAATTGCGCTTGATTTGGCAATTCTTCTTCCAGAAGGTTTTGATCTTCAATTCAAATAGGGGTAGGTCTGTCTTCTTGGTTATTGGAACACTGTGGAAAATGTTCTTCGTCAAAAGTGGCATTTGTGGAAATAACTACTCGTCATTTCTGTTTAGACCAGAAACGCCAACCCTTTGTGTTGGGTTCATACCCAATAAATGTCATCTCTTCTGATTTGGGAGATAACTTGTCTCTCCTTTGTTCTGGAGGTATGAACATGTAAGCTCGACAACCAAATACTTGAAAGTATGATGCATCTGGTTTCTTCCCATTGAATAACTCAATAGGAGTTTTCCATTCAAGACGATGCATGGGTTGTCTATTGTACAGATGTACAGCAGTCTCTACAGCATCTTGCCAGAATGCTTTAGGTAAGCAAGCATGTTGGCACATGCTCTCAGCTTTCTCCATGATGGTTCGATTGAATCTCTCTGCATGACCGTTTTGTTGGGGATTGTTGGGTACAGATGTTTGGTGTGTCACCCCTCTGGATGAGAGGAATGAACAAAACTCATGACTCATGAATTCCCCCCCTTGGTCCAAACGTACAGAGGTAAGAGTGTGAGCAGTAAACATTTCTGCCCATGCAACCATCAATTTGAAATGCTGAAGGCAATCCGACTTGACCTGCAAGAAGCAAAGCAAAGCATAACCACTATAGTCGTCAATGAACGTGAGAATATATCGAGCACATGATCTTGGTTCTACCGGCATAGGTCCCATCAGATCTGAATGTATGAGGCCTAGAGGTTGAGTAGATCTCTTTCCTGAAAGGGGAAAGGAACAATCAGGCATTTTTCCTAATTGGCAACCTTTGCAAGGCATCAAGGACGGCAATGAAAGACTGAAATTAGGAATGCCAGATAATTGGGTATGTGCATGCTTAAGAGCATTTCAAGAGGTATGACCAAAACATTGATGCCAAAGTTGATAAGAACTTTGATCTGCAAGGGAGGCTGAAACCTGCATCATTGGAGTAATCATGACTGACTGAAACCAATGAAGGTTGTTAGATGGGGATAAAGCGGACGCCTGTATCACCTGTTGTCCTTCCTTGTTCCAAATACTAGTTCCATTTTTGTTACTCTCACAACAATAGTTGTGGGCTAGCAATGATGGTATGGAGAGCAATCGATGTGATGCTTGTGGCGCAAACCATACATCATCTAGCTTTAGCACTGGATAGTTTCCATTTAATTGTTGAATAAGTACGGTTCCTGGACCATACATAGAAACCTTGTTACTGTTAGCAATGGTAGCAGTTCTTTCGTGACTTGATAAATCAACGAAATCGTCCAAGATTGGTGAGAGATGATCAGTACATCCGCTGTCAATCATCCAGTGTGTTTTTGAAAATTCATTATCAATACTGTTGATCTTAGATTGATCCATCTGAGTACCCCTATGGTACCCAACATAATAACACAAGAATTCATTGGTCTCTTCATCGAAGGTAATCTCCTCATCTCCAGTATCTACCAATCTAGCTTGTAGGCCTCTGGAGTTGAACTTCTCGCACTGCCTATGAAACTCTGCTTTCTGTGCGGCAGTGCAGGGAACATATCTCTCTAGTAACTGATCATAAAGATAACCAGTAAGAGGTTCGGAAATAGGAGCGGTGGAAGTAGAAGGTTGTTGTGAAACAACACCAGGAATAACACCTTCGTGTGAACGATAGGCACAAGGCTCTCAAGAATAGGTGTTTCTCAGAATATAGATGGTAGGAAATTCTAAAGGTGGAGATGGTAAAGGTAAAGCATCCAAAATAGAATGAGATGAAAAGTGAGATGTGTCCGAAACGAGTCCGCCAAGCCTGAAAACTTCTTTGCCCTTTCCTTTCTTGTTCCTTCATGATTTCGGTGTTGGCGAAGTATCTTGAGGAGTCGGAGCTTCAATCCTCGGAGCTATGTCTCGTTCTACCCAAGGAGGTAAATGGGGTCTACTTCGTTGAACTTTCTCTTCACCTTTGACAAAAGGAGAAGGAGTAGGAGGTGACACGTAATCACTAAGGGACAGATCTCGGATTATTGTATCCAGTAACATCCGTCTACTTGTAGACGGTCCTGCTGATAGCTCTTTAGCAGGAATTTGAGCACTTACGAAAGGACTGAAGGGAGGCAACATTCATACCAGTATCGATTTCGATATCAGTGCCTTCTTCCCAAGTGTTCCAATTGGTGCCTTCAGTGACTTGCTCATACATTTCTACGTCTTCAGGAGCAATACCGCTTGCCCAATTGTTACCAGCTTCTTCATATCTCTCTTCGTCAGTGAGTGCTGTTGCCTCATTGACTTCAATGTTTTCGTCAATGTCCATTTCAACGACATGAGTGAAACCATCACCAATTACTTCTGTGGCCTTTGCCTTTCCTTTTCCCTTGGTATCTCGTCCTCCTTTCTTAGGATGGTTTTGTCTCGCTTTGAAGCCATTTCAGTTGTGATCGGCTTGTCGATTGCCGAAGTTTCCTCTTCCGCGGTGTCCACGGTAAGGGAAGAAACCTCCACGGAAATGTCCACAGGTATTACCGAAATTGCCTCTAGAAGGCTTCCAAGGGTTAGTTTGCGGAGGTCCTTTGTGGATCACATTGGTCCGAAAAGCTCCACTTACTCTGCTTTGCTCCACATTTGAAATTCTTGCATGCAGAGGTTGTCTGGACATGCAGAGGTCTATCTCAGAAAGTATCTTTCCTGAGATGAGATCTGTTGTGAAATCAGTCACTTTTACTGTTTCAGCGATCGTGGTGCAAAAGGCAGAATAATCAGATGACAGGCGTGTAAGCAGAAACATGCCCTTAAAGGATTCATTGAAATGAAGTCCTGCTTGTGCCATCTGATCGAAAAGGGAGACAATCTTGTTAATGTCCTCAGCAGTGGATCTTGTCCTGATGCTGGATTGCATGACGACAGAGAATAGGTGAAATTGGCCAGATAGGCCTCGAGAAGAGAAGAGAGTTGAGAGCTTGTCCCAAAGCTTCTTAGCTAGGAAGTCATGTGAGCCATCATAATTAAACAATGCGTGATGAACGAAGTTATCATTCAAAGTCTGGGAGATAATCCTGACGATCCTCTTGTCGATCGCTTCCCACTTTGGTTGATCGGTGGGAGTGGTACCTGCATGTGTCAGTGTACCATCAATCCATCCCCAGATAGAAAGGGATTGAAGAATGGATTGAATGCAAGTAGACCACATGACGTAGTTGGAATGGCCCTTTAAGGTTTGAATGCATGTAAGAAGAGTGTTGTCCACTCTGAAGTCTTCGGAAACCGTGACAGCTCTTGGTGTTGCCATCTTGTCTTTGCTTTACAGAAAGTATTTGATATCTGTGAGCGAAAATTCGTCAAACAGATAATCAAAGAGATAAGATATAATAGGAAAACCCGTTACTCCTTGCAGAGTATTTGTTCCTGATCCTGATCTGATTGAAGCCGGTGATAGTAGCCCCTTCCGTAAAGCCCATCTGTTATTTCCTAGTATCCTCCTCGCCTGTGCTTCTCTTCTTTTCCTTTCATAGTAAAACCTTCTTTCGAGTTTGGTAAACAGATCATTGGTCTCATCTCTAGGTTTCCACCAGGACAGTAATGGTAACGTAGCTTTTGAAGCAAAAGTCTCGTACCAAAGATACTCGAAGAAGTGTGGGTTTTGTATTTCTGGATAAAGAGGAATATTGTCAATGCGGAGTTCTCGATGCATGTGCGTATGGTACATCATTGGTAAATCACTTTTGTAAGTGGAGGAATAATCCACATGAATATCCAAAAATGAAAGATACTCAAAAGGAAGAGAAGAAGCAAATGGTGCATGTGAATATCTACCTAAAGGCCATGTGGGAGGGGCAGGTTGTAACAGGAAAGTCATAGTGTCAGCGCTATTAAGTATGTTTGTGAGATTTTCATTTTTGCTTGCCCTCTTCCGCAGCTTTTCTCTTTGGTCGTTGATAGGTTCTGTTAAGAACTGAAGCAGTGACGAGTTCTCCAGATGTTCCAGCGACATCCCGGAGATGTTTCTGCAAAGCATTAATATGCTTGTATGTACTGCAGAAGGTATCTCAACGTAGTGTCCCAGTGAAACCTCCATTCTCTCTCTTCAATTCCCCTCCACATATTAATCCTCATACCATTCCAGGTATGGTAAGCCAAGTTTCCCTTCATTTTCTCCTCCGAAAAAGCCCAAGTATCAACAGGATACTTGTCCTTTGTTTGGGTTGATTTGACAAGTAAGTAGTTGTCGTAGAGAGGAGGGAAAAGATCACACCTAAAAATCTCAAAACCTTGATTCCATACCATGAAGTCCAATTTAGATTCCTCGTAAGATGGTGACCAGATTGGCCATCCATTTGCTTCGAGAATGTCTCAAAGCCTCTCATCATGCCTAGTGAGGCAATTGATGGGCAGACTGAAGCCTGATTCAATCGGCATCAGTTGGAAAGGAATCATCTGTCAGGGTGAGAAATCGAGGACTTGGAGTGAGGCTCTCGTGTTGAAAGGAGCCTGGTACATTGGGTAGTACAGATTCATCTCCACTTTGACGAACTGGTGTCATAGTACCTCAAGCTTGACGAGCTCGCGATGTTAAGTCGAGAGGCGGAGAAGGGGTTTGATTTTGTACCACCAAGTGCGCTGAAATTGGGGAAACGTATGAGGAAACGGGGTGTGAATTGATAGAGTCACTATGCTCCGATTGTAGATTGTGTCCCACTGAACCAAACGAAAGGAGTTGTTGTCCAGCTCCACTTGTCGGTTCCCTTGGATCCTTCTTGAAACGAACTCGTCGTTTTCCATTCAATCCGCCATTCTCCTTAGCAGCTCCTCCTGATTTCGAATCACTGGAGGATCCACATGATTGATTGGTCCGGAGAGCTGAGGGTGGTGAAGATCTAGTTGGCGGATCATAGTAGAAGGGAGAGGGAGACACTTGTTCTCCATTCTGTCCATCCGCTGTCCCGCTACCCAAGTCAGATCATTGATGTCATCCTCCTCCAATAGATGGTATGCCTCGATCATCTCCTGTCGGTTGTACAGGTAATTGGGGAGATGTATTACCGGAGGTTCAGGTAAGGACTGCAATGGTGGGTAAACCAGGTCTGGAGAGGGGAGTGGTACGAGTCCTGAGCCTGAAGGAGCTTGAGGACCTTCCAGAAGATGTTGACACATCTCATGGAGTGAGCAGAGGGGTGATTGGGACAGAGGATATGAGGGTTGTGGTTGTGCCATCGGAAGACGGCTGGGTCCGGCGACTGGTTGGTCATTGAGAGCAGGAGCAACTTGCTGAAGAACATCTAGGAGGGATGGGGAGAGCGACATTGTTTTCATCTGGAGGTGTATCATTTGGTGATGATCTGTTAGGACTATTCATCAACGCTCTCGCTCGCTCAATGGCGGCGGTGAGGAGTCCGTATGGATATCCTCTAAATGCTCCAGGTGAAACACTTACAGGTTCTGATGACGATGAGGACAGTCTGTTTTCAGATGTTCCTCTAATGATGAGATATGACTGTACTCATCCAACGTCATCAGCTCCTGACCACTCTCTAATGTAGTCTCTCTCACCGTGATGGTGGACTTCTCCTCATTCAATTCCTCCTTGACAAAATGTACAAGGGAGTTCGAGAGGGATACCTGGTTGTGACTGTAAGGAATTTACAGGACGAGGTAGTGTCTCAGTACAACGTACTGGATATGGACTGGGAGGACTAGGATTGGAAGGTCTCTGTGCTGGGGCAGGAGTGGGGCTCTGCTCGTGTGCAGGAGATAAGGGGACTATCGTCTCAGGTGCAGTTGGACTGTACCTGGGTGAAGGGTTCGAAGGAACCACTGGAGGATCGGGAGGAACAAAAGGGTTCCTAGGAGATGGAGAATCTTGTGCTATTTACTCATGTTTCGATCTGTGTACGAGATATTCAGTACAAGATCGAAAAGAGTGAACGTCAAATAGAAGTATTGTTGGAAGAGTCTCAACTGAAGACCTCCTCCAAAATAACAAATTATAAGGAGTCGATCATAATTAAGCACAACAATACCTTGGCGAAATGCGTGATAAATTAATAACAGGCATTCGCAGATGGAATGGATAATAGTAGTCCAGCCATCGTATTGTGCTGGTACGTTAGGTGGCATCTGGTGTCAATGGTCGACGAACACCTGTATGTCCAAGCAAGAATTTGTCCTCTATGAACCACCTAAGCGGGGCTCATAACCTTTCAAGATAGTAGATAGAGGACTACTGTACTCGAACAGCAGCAAAGGGACAGAGGAACAGAGTCTCTAGTGGGAACACTCACTAGGGTAATATGATGGTCATTAGACAACCAAGTCTTTCTCCTCTTGATGAGGGACTGAGCGATCTTGTAGAAGTAGGAGTCTAAGAGCCGTTATTCAACATAGGCTGTAAGAGCAGCCTTATATACATACAGGCTTTGTATGTAACTATTTGGTCTATTCTAGAGTATTCTATGATGTTCATCGTGTTCTAGCCAATAGCAAATAGATCTCTAATCACATGACAGTGTTAAATGAAAGTCGTACCACACATGATTATTTACATAATCATGTAGAATGTTCTACAACATTCTATAACATTCTATGGTGTTCCACACCATTCCATGACATTCTCTGTCACATGATGTGATCAGGTGATTATAGTCACGTGATTGTAGTCACATGACTTGCAGTACGAATGTCATACTACATTCTCAACATATATATTCCAGTGTGCATGTGCATTGCACAGTCTTCAGCTCATCACAATGTTGCACAACTTATTCCAATTTGTAAGCAATATTACTACACCACACAAGAAACTATATCCCTGTCTGCAACCATTACACTCTATGCCACCTTTAAGAAATACCCATTCCCTTGTATGTACCTATATCAATTACCATAGTGGCCAACCCCATCAGGTATCCAAGCAAACTTTCTACTGACATCTCAGTATGGTTTATGATGACACCAAAAGGGAGTGCATACAAGGTCACAAAGGTCTTTCAATCAAGATTGTGACTGCATTGCATCTAGGCAATGTCATGGATATGTGATACCCATGGTGGGTAGTGGGTATGGGTACCTATGGGTATGGGTAGGGGGATGGCCATCTGACACCCACACTCATACCCATACTCATGAGGTGGATATATTGTAAGAATATTTGGTAGGTATGTAGTGTGGTACCCAAGGGTATATCCATACCCATGGGCTATTTTGTCATACCCATGAATATACCCATACCCACATCATGGGTGTGGGTCTGACCTCTGGTACCTCAGGGTATACCCATGCCATTCCCTACCTACATATACAGTACAGTGACTTCAAAAAGCGTTACAATAACTAACCCCAAACTGGGGCATGAAGCACCCTGCAACAACCTGTGGGAATTTCGCTTAGCTTTGGTGGGACCAAACAAAGTACAAACTCTCGGCTATAAATCGGTCCCTGGGTCATGTGATTCGGTCCAGGGGTGGTGAAGATATGATAGTTTTAAAATGGGAACACCATTGTAACAGTTTTTGGACTTTTGCTATAAAATACCAAATCTCAATCATACAAAGTTTATTTGCTGTTTTTTTGTGCCACAAACAAAGATACACATATGTACATGATGTCTGAGCTTGAAAACATTCCCACACCCATTGACGTTCAGCCACCATTGTCATGTGATCTCTTTTTGATACTCAAAAACACACCATTCTTTCTTGGCTAGATTCTGGCCTTTCTGTTTGTTCTATTGCATCCAATATAGGTCTCAGCACTGCTACTACTTCTAGACTTCATTCCAAGATGTGTTTTACCTTGCAGAAGTTGCTTGGGGGCTGTCCATCCAAGCTCTCCTCTATTGATATTCAGTATGCTGCTTATTTAATCTCCAGTAACAAAGCTGGAAATGCTGTCCAAGGCACCAAAACACTCTCCACCATTACCAACAAGTCCCTCCATCCTAATACCATTCACTTTCACTTGAAAAAGGTTGGTATGAAAACTGTACTCAACTTCAAACAACATCTACTTTCAGTCAAGTATCATAAAACACAATTGGACTTTGCATATGCTCACAAAGACTGGGCTTTTGAGCAGGTGATTTGGTCAGATGAGACCAAAGTCAATCACCTAAGGTCAGATGATCACAAATGGGCATGGAAAAGGTTAAAAAAGAAGCTCTTTATGATGCTTAGCTAAGAGTAAAGGTTATTTGAACTTGACTACAGCCTTTATATCAACTTTTTTCAAGTCATAGTGAATGATATTAGGATGGAGGGACTTATTGGTGATGGTGGAGAGTGTTTTGGTGCCTTGGACAGCATTTCCAGCTTTGTTACTGGAGATTAAATAAGCAGCATACTGAATATCAATAGAGG
>JBBPMP010000232.1:0-33044 GCA_038090395.1 Boletales sp. KT-2023a | reverse complement strand
AACAACCACAGATGATCTGTTTCAGCACTTTGGAACACCATCTGCGGAGGAAAGACGCGCATTTACTCGGGTCCTTCAAGGTCACGTTGCCATCGATACTGCTGTTTTTCCTATCGGGACTACTGGTAAGGTTCCAAGGTTGTCCTTTCTTGACCCACTACTAACGCTTTATTTTGCAGGATTCGTAATGTGCGTTGATGCATATCTGTTTCAGCCTCGTGGAATCCTGATGATCCACTAGAGATTCATGGGCTAGAAAGGCTTTATGGCGGGATGGTCTGGGTGAGCTGTCGCTAATCCATCGATTACCATCGTATCATGTCTAACCCGGCTCTTAGATTATAGGTCTGCTCATTCCTGTGTTTGTCATACACGGATCTCATGGCATGGGTGGACTACAGGCACGGTACTGGACATGGCGTTGGCCACTATTTAAACGTCCACGAAGGTATTTTCACGTTCATATTTTTTTTTATGGAACCACAGAAACTTACTGTTGACATACAAGGCCCTCAGGGCATTGGTATACGCATTGGTAAGGACACCCCATTGTGTATAAACTCGGGGACTAACCTCGAAACCAGCCTATAACAACACGCAGCTGAAACCGGGAATGACAATGTCAGATGGTAAGGAAACAAGTCAACCATGTTACGGTTATGGGTTATTCAGAACCCTTGTGTGTGTGACCCAAACAGAGCCTGGATACTATGCCGACGGTAAGTGGGGCATACGTATCGAGAACGTGGTTGTCGTTCGTGAAGTACAGACCCCCAATAACTTTGGGGGTAATGCATACCTCGGCTTTGAACACGTCACCATGGTTAGTAGCACATACCGTCTGGCCGAGTCTGGAACGCTGAAAACATGTACCATGACAGTGCCCTATTCAGACGAGCTTGATCGACCTGTCGATCTTGACTGTGGAAGAGAAGAAGTGGTTGAACGACTACCATGCCGAGGTTGAGTCCAAGGTGGCACCGTTACTCAAGGGAAAGGATGAGCGTGCGCTGGCATGGCTCAGGAGGCAGTGTCAAGCTGTCTGAATTCCGTAGAGCACCTCAGATACCTGTTGATGTCGATCTCGATGGGGTGACAAGGATGCATAGTCAATGGATCACTAACCTTGCCTTTACCTTGCTTCGTCATTCGCTCCATCGTGACAGTTTCCAAGGGTGCAACCAGCCCCACTGGCATGCGGTCACGGTTTTTAACATAAACGGTACATTGGCGCTAGGATGGGCACGCCATTAGGGTCTCAGGTGGACATAGAGCGGGGTCCAGAGCTGGCTACAAGTGTACAGGCCACCGCCACGCGGCAGTCGAGCGACTTTTTTCTACCGCGCCCATCATTCACTGGCGTGAGTGGCGTAGGTGACTCGGAAAAGAAAAAAAAAACATCGTGATTCCGGGCGAGACCACAAACTTTCATGTTACCCCCCACCACGACGTTCACACGTTTTCTACAGCACATTTTATGAATTACACGACCAGCGGACCCGGGCAGGAGGAGTACTCTTTCGGCCGAAGGGTACGTCACTTGAATACGAATGTCATCGACCCACCAAGCATTGAATTGCTTCCCTGCATGTATTCAGGATAGCCGGTGACCCGGGGGTGAGTAGATACGGTCGAGAGTCTCATTCGCAATCATGCTTACTCTCCACCCACGGGTGGCAAGTCAGCACGACCACATTCGTCCACTGTGGGAGCAACGGCGAATTAATGGTTTCCCAATGCGAGCACCACTCCTAAACTGACTGCGAACGCAGAAGAAGGAACAATGACATGATCCACAGGCGGAGGATATTCCGAGCTGCCTGTTATAGATCCCAAGAGTCCGCGGTGCGTGTCGTTCGTGTCAAGGTGTGGAAAGGACCTTCCCCCGTCCTGCTTTCGATGTGGCAGGAAGGAGTAGAAAAGAAGAAGACATGCGAGACGCGGTGAAATGCGCTGCTGGGGGGGTGGTTGCGTTCAAGGTCGTCACTTTTTTCCCGTCGCTTCGCGTGCGATGTTTTCGCGTACGTACATGTCCAAAAAGGCTTACGCCGTTGGGTCGACCATGCCCCAGACTTTGCCCCACACCTCTCCAGGTTCCCTGAAGGTGTGTGCGGTAGGTACGTCCCTGTTTTTCAATAGCGTTTTTTAATTGTGCCCCCACACTGTTGGAACTCCCTCAGCATGATACCCGGATCGGCAAAACCAAAGGCCCCACGAGAAGGGTCTTCCCCCTGGTTTCGAGCGTGGTTCCGTCCTTTGTACGTCTTACATGTCTTATTCTTGTTATCGTCCGGGATGGCCCACCGTGATCGCGCGGTCGATTATGCCCGGCCGCTGTGAAAGTGGCATGGATACCCCATCTCATTTGATGGTGTCGGCCGGATCTCACGCTGCGCGAGCGTTTCTGTGTTGTGGTGGTGTATCGCGAGTGATGCGTGATCGCCTCCCGTTGTTCTCTAGGGTTGGGCAGTCGTTGATTCTTCTAGCACACTTTTTTTTTTCTGTCCCCTTCGACGTCGATCGGTGATAGACCTTTTTTTTTCTTTTTTTGACCGGTCTGTGTGCCTTGTGATCGTCCGTGGAGCCTGGTGACATCCATCGCGACCCGTGGGCGGTCTAGCCAACGCTGCCTACCCTGCGTCGCATGTGTCCTCTCGCTAAACGAGAAAGAAAAAAACGAAATGTAATTGTGGATGTGACCCGACAGAGGGTGACCCACTCCGTTCGACGGGTCGAGATCCTTCCGCCACGAGTGCACACCGGTGCAAGACAGTGCGAGGGTGTGTGGCTCCGCTGCTGTATGGCACCGGCGTGAAATAAACCGGAAACAAAAAAAAAAACAAAAAAAGGCAGGTAGCTCATGTATTGCTACGCGGCAAAGATTGGAATGACGTGCATGGCCTAGCGCCGTACAGTACTAGTGATACAATCGGGATGCCAGATCCCCGCATACGTACACACGCACGCACATGAAGAGCAAGAAAAGATGGGAAACACAACGAGGTCGAGGTCACCGCGACCGGCATGCGATGGGGTATCGTGTTTTTTTTTTTACACAATGCGAAAGGATGCTGAAAAACGACGGCTCGTGCAGGGCTCAACGTCACGAACGGCCTCGTCATAAATAATACAAAAAAACGTACACACGTGCTTGCATGTCGTGAAAAACTGGGACGATGGTCCGGAAGAGGAAGCGGTAACGAGAGAAAAAAAGAAAACGGGCGGGACCTGTACCATGGCGACAGAACCGGGCCGGAGCGCATGCCCTCGCGACTCAGTCATCGTCAGACACGGGTGAGGACGGGCCGTTGGTGAGGTATCCAGCTATGATACCGGCTTCTTTGCAGTAATTCGTTCGTTTGAGGACGGAGCGTGGAGGCGCCTTGGGTATAAGCCTTCTATTGAGGTCGATGCGGACGCCGTCCTCGTTTTGCCAACCCTCCGATGGCTCTGGGTAGTCGTCAAGGTCTTCTGGGTAGTCTTCGCCGGGGGCGGGAGGCTTGTACGAGCCGTCATTGCGCCATAGCTGATCCCTAAACGATCCAAGGACCGGTCAGCGTTCATGTGCTTGGAGAGGGGAGAGAAAAAGAGACTGACCCTCGTCTATTGAACCAGCCTTTCCTCCTCTGGCTTGGCAGGATGGGGCTTGGGCAAACCAGTTCCTCGCACCAACGAACGGAACGTGGTGGCGGCACTGTGTTGGAGCGGTGCGGTCGGGGAGGCAGGATGTGGTATTGATCTCCGTCCGAGTTGCGGCGGTTTGGCAGGCGGTGAGGTGGCTCGGAGGTGATGTCGATGGTCTGGCCGTACTCCCAGTGAGTGTTCAACCCTGGTGGTGGCGGCACGCTCCCAAGCGAACTACTGCCCGCAGAGCCGCTGCTTTTCAACGAGGACGAACGGGCGAGTGGTGGGGGTGAGGCCGAGAGGTACCCTCCCGTCTCCGCCGTGGCCCATGCGCCCTGCATGGCGTCAATAGGGTGGGCAGGCCGATCGCCGATACGTAACTGCGGGAGCCGCGGACGCGTGGTGACCGGTGGGACAGAACGCTCGCTTGCGAGCACGAGGCTGTCTTTGCGCACGCGGGCGCTCACAGGGGGGGTGGGGAGCGGGCGGGATTCCGCTCTGCTCGCCGCGCGTGGCGGTGGGCTGCTGCTCATCTCCGAACAAGTCGGACACGTGTGGTACGCTACCGGGAAGGGAGTTCCGGATCGGTGTCCGCCATGATGGAGTGATGGTCTCCGTTCAGGCGACGGCCGAGCGACGTGGATCACGCCTCGTGGCGGACAATCGTCATCCACGCTGCTGTTGCTGGAGGAGGCTGAAGAGGTGAGGGAGAAGATGGAGTCGACCTCGCTCACACTGCTGTCCGACGAGGGTGGATAGTAGTAGTCACGGTCGTGGTAGGGATCCGATTTCGACGACGCAATGGAGCGCTCGTAGATGTAGGTGTCTGGGACGGGGCCAGGATGGATGAATCCGAAACGCCTGGTGTCGCGGTAACCCCGATCTCGCTCTCGATCTCGTTCACGGTCTTCTTGATGATGGGCGTGGGACGGAGGCGGTGGCTTGACGAGCTTCCGAGGAGCATCGCGCATCGGAGGGCCCGACGGACGGGGGTCACGATGCGACGAAGGTTTGTAGTCAATGTCACCCCTTGCGGTGACGGTGGGGAGCTGTTGACCGGCGTTTGAGCACGGAGGGGCGGACAAAGAAAGAGTCGGGGCTTTGAAGACGCGCACCGAAAACCCGGAGGGCATTGGCAATACGTAGTTCTGTCAATCGAAGCGGGGTAGGGTTGGGTAACGGGGTTTACTATCATGTCCAACGTCGAAGGAGGCGGAGGTGGGAACTGACCTTGGACGATCCCGGTGGGCCTCCGCCACCTCCGCGGTCAGCTCTTGAGGGCGGACGGACGCCAGGGTTAAACGACGACAATGGATTTGACATGAATGCGGTGGCCATAGCTCGTCCTCGATCTAACCTAACAGAATGGGGCGAGCATATGCGCGGGGAGGGAGTACTTATAAGGACGAAAGAAGTAGGACCACGGAGGGAGCGACGCTGGAATTAGGTGGTGAGAAGAAGCAAAGAAACACACGGGGCTTTCGGGGAATCGGGGCTAGGTAGTAGATGAATTGGGTGAATGGGCTGTAGCGTGCCAAAGGGTGCATGCTGCGAACACGAGTAAACCAGGTTGCACGACATGAGGTTGATTTTGATGTGAAGCGAACAAATGAGGATCGAGTGGCCCTAGGGGCAAAGGAACTTGAAAGAAGGTGGCCGTACGAGACCGCCACGAATCAATTACGGGCTGATAATGGATGTGCGACGAGAGGGATATGGACCAACCACGCCCACCCGACCGACAGGGTGGCCAGACGCTCGTACAGCCTGCCCGGCGTCATGCCGCTTGGTAGTTTCATACCCGACATGCAGCTTTTCCCCGAGCACGACAGGGGGACACCAAGTGGTGGTAACCTGGTGTAAAACGGGCGTTTTGGTGGCTTTGAGCGGCCATAAAGGACCGCTCTGAGCGTTAACTTACGGGTACCGATGGGCAAGGCCGCATATGAGAGCGACAACGTGTCGCTGCGTATACGTCAAGAAACAACCTGCTAGGAGCCTAATTAAGTCGCAAGTTTGCACTTACGTCGGTCTCAGAGGGAGGGGTCCGATTTCGGAGAGGGCCGTATCAGGAACCGAAGCTCACGCGTTGATCGTCATAGAAGCCCACCCATTCTGGCAAAAATCGAGCCCTTGACATCTTTCCAAACTGCGAGATGAGGCTGACATATAACAGTGCGAAAGTACGTGAATCGGCTCCCCGCAAGAAAAAAAAAAAAGACCTGCTTCCTTGATCAGTCGAATGAGGACGAGCAATATTGCTCGTATCAGAACGAGAAGAAAAGATGTTGCGTACAGCTTAAATTCGCAGCCAAGATTGATCTGAGAGCTGCGCAAGCAACGAACGAAAGGCACGCCAGACGGTGCTCACTCACGACGAATGAAAAAGAGGGGTTTACCCTAAGCACTCGTGCATGCGGTGGTGGAATGCAAGCACGTTCGAGACAGGCGAAATGGAAGGAGGAGTGAGGCGGCGGGGAATACCGGAATCAATCGACCACCTTGGACGGAGGTTAAACAGTGGTCCGTGTGGGCAAGTTTGACGGCGGTGATGTACATGATGAATATCGCTCATCGAGGGATCATGCAGACGAACAGGGCGCCATGATGAGACCATGTCCACTGCGGTTTCTCTCGCGCACAAGTCGCTGAATAGCCTGCAGAATCGAGATTCATAGCACGGCGTAAGGGTCATTGGATCAGGTGCATGGCAGTGTTTTACAAGCCATTTCCACGAATTCGAAGAGACGAAGCAGAAAACCCGTCTGAATACCGCCCCCGATCAACTCGTGGTTCGGCGACCACAGGATGAGCACTGCACCGGCCACGTTCGGGACGCGGACTGTTATCAGATAACTCATAATAATCGGAAGGCCGCCACAGGAAAGAAAGAGGATAGCCTAGTGACGCCTACCAAATCGGCCACGAATATGCGCAAATGGGCGTAGGGATACGCAGCCAGGGAAGTAGGCCAGCAGCACCTTGAAACGAAGCATACCTTGATCGACGGAAATTTACATATGGATAGATAGTCGGGTTTGAAGTGGGTTCAAATATAAAATTCCAGACGTTAGAATGGTGAGAGGAAGATGTAGTGAATAGGCACCAAAATACCATCTGGGTGGTCGCGGAAAGGTACTCACAATTGGAGGTGACACTAAAGTTGGGAGAATTGGTCATTCGTTCACACCAGACGTCCGTGGCAGTCAGGTAGAGACTCGGGTACTTGCCTTGACACTTGGACGGACGGGAAGAGGATCACATAGGGGATGAAGTGACGTGACATTGTACATGTCACATGAAAGGATAAGAAAATGGAAATTAAGAAAATAATTTTTATTGTTATGCACGCACTCAGACATGACGTTCTCTCGCCGTCCGGGGTCGACTTTGCTGTCGCTCTCAATCTTATCTCTGCCTCCTCCTCATCGTCCTCGACGCTCATCAACCTCGTTACCGCGAAATCCAACCTCCTTCGCGTGTATGCCGTTCGGGTACTGCCCTCGCCCATCTCAGACCGTGTCGCGAGCGAGCGCGACAAGCGTGCGCGCGTTCGCAAGGGAACGGAGGCGGTAGAGGGTGAAGTCGAGATGGACCAATCTGGTGAAGGGTGGGTGAGTATGGGCGCGGTTAAAGTAAGCACTCACCATCATTCATAATTCGAAAACGCTCTCAAATGGCGACTGACTCAGTCCACTGTAAATCAGGAGGCACCAACAACGTGTCGTTTTCATCTCATTCGTGAACATACGTTACATGGAACCGTCACCGGAGTTGACAAAGTCCGTACGATATCATTCAATGACGACAACCTCGACCGGCTTCTTGTCTCCTTCAAAGATGCAAAGGTATACTTTCCCCCATTTTCATGACCACTTTCCAATCAGTCTGTAGATTGCGTTGCTAGAATGGTCAGACGCCATTCATGACCTCGTCACTGTCTCTATTCACACCTACGAGCGTGCCCCACAGATGGTATGTCTTACACCATTATTGCATTATTAAGGTGCACGCTTTAAACTTTTTTCAACAGTCGGTTCTCGAGAGTCACCTTTTCCGCGCAGAACTCCGTGCAGAACCTTTATCCCGATGTGCTGCTCTCTCCCTTCCCAAAGACTCCCTTGCGATTCTTCCCTTTTACCAGTCGCAAGCCGAATTCGATGTAATGGAGCAAGAACAAAGTATTGCAAGGTATCGTGACACCCACCTAATTCTGCAAAAGTTCACAATTCCCCCAGAGAAGTACCCTATTCCCCGTCTTTCGTGCTCGACCTCGTAGCGGACGTCGACCCGAACCTCCGCAACGTCATCGACTTTGTGTTCTTGCCAGGGTACCACAATCCCACAATTGCTGTGCTTTGCCAGTCTGAAAAGACATGGGCTGGGTAAGCATCAAAACCCTTGTGAATACGCTTGCTCATACCTTATTTTGATTCTGAATCAGTCGTCTCAAAGAATACCGTGATACGGGTCGTTTATATATCTTTACTCTCGATCTTCTCAACCATACGTATCCCATCATCACTGCCGTGGATAATCTCCCATATGATTCTCTTGCCCTCCTTCCCTGCGCACAATCGATTGGCGGTGTCGTCATTCTCACTGCCAACTCGCTTATTTACGTCGATCAAGCTGCGCGACGCGTCTCACTCCCGGTCAATGGATGGTCTGCGCGTGTCAGCGACATTCCCTCCCTTCCGCTCGATAAAGATCTAGATCTGATTTTGGAAGGAAGCAAGCTAGTCTTTGCAGATGAGAAGACATTTTATGTCATTAGAAGAGACGGAATGGTACACCCTGTAGAGATCATCTCCGACGGACGGACGGTGTCCAGACTTTCACTATCCCCAGCGCTTGCTCGCACAACAATTCCTGCGGTAACGTGTCAACTTGACGGGGGAATGCTGTTTATAGGGAGCACGGCTGGTCCGTCCGCGTTGTTGAGAGCGGTAAGGGTCGAGGAAGAGATTGAAGAGGGCGAAGCAGAGGAATCAAGTGCAGCACCTGCCGCCGTGACAAATATAAAAAACGCGATGGATATCGATGATTTTGACGATGATGGTGAGCGAACATGCTAACCCTTCTTCTTGGATTATTGACGCCGAGCCGGTTCAAGATTTGTACGGAGAGTCCAGGCCTGAAGCCAAAACTGCTGCGAATGGTGTATCTCCAGGTGCTTACGCCTCCAAGACACGCTCTGTGATTCATTTGTCGTTGTGCGACTCACTTCCTGCATATGGGTCGATCACCGACATGGCGTTCTCGCTTTTGAAAATAGGGGTACGCATCTTGAATTTGCCGATTTACTCAGTTATACTCACTCTCATTTGGATATCCCACATTTGCTCCGATACTTGCCATTTGTGGTCTCATCATAATAGGAACGATACGTTCCTGAACTAGTAGTTGCCACAGGAAGTGGGCATCTTGGGGGGTTTACCCTTTTCCAGGTACGCAAATCAGCTTCGTTCCTCGATCACACGTTTGCGGACCATTTTCTAATTCTCAGCGTGACCTCCCTGTCCGTACCAAACGCAAACTCCACGTCTTAGGTGGTGCCCGTGGGATTTGGTCTATCCCGGTTCGACAGTCTCACAAAGTAAATGGTACATCGTACGAAAAAACCGGCGGTGGGTTGTTTGCTGGGGAAAGCGATACGATTATTATTAGTACGGACGCTAATCCATCTCCTGGGGTATCACGCGTGCGTTGCTCCACCCAGCTCCGAAGCGAGATACACTGATCCACGGACTGAATGGCTTAGATTGCAACTAGGGCTGCCAAGGCGGATTTGGCTATTCCAACACGCATACCAGGAACTACGGTCGGTGCCGGTCCGTTCTTCCAGCGCACTGCGATTTTGCATGTGATGACGAATGCTATACGCGTCCTCGAACCGGGTGCGTTTCCCGTGTATCCAAATATACACGGATCATTTCATTCATGATTCACAGATGGTGCAGAGAGACAGGTTATCAAAGACATGGATGGGAATATGCCTCGAGCAAGAATCAAGGCTTGCAGCATTTGTGATCCTTTTGTGTTGATTCTTCGGGAAGACGAAACCATTGGTTTGTTCGTTGGCGAGACAGAGCGAGGAAAAATAAGGAGAAAAGATATGTCGCCAATGGGTGAGAAGGTAATGTCTAATGTTGTCTAGTCTCGTAGGTGTCTTGATGGTGTTGCAAACAGTCATCCCGGTATCTTGCAGGATGTTTCTACACAGACGCATCGGGCATTTTCGAAGTGATGACAACTGACGGCACAGCTGCCGTTTCCGGTAGTGCTGATAAGACCACTACTTCGACGCTTCAAGCTGCAGTCACTGCGGGACATCATAGCCAATGGTTGGCGCTTATCCGTCCTCAAGGTGTCATGGAGGTTCGTTAGCTCGACAATACTGGGGGCCATAGACTTATCACGCTATCCGAGCAGATATGGTCCCTTCCAAAGCTGACGCTTGTATTTTCGACTGTCGCGATCAATACACTGGAGCCCGTGCTGAGCGACTCCTTTAGTCCATCTGCGCCGTCCCCCCCTCAAGATCCTCCTCGCAAACCGCATGACCTTGACATTGAACAAATCCTTATTGCACCACTGGGAGAGTCAGCGCCAACTCCTCACCTCTTTGTATGCCTCGCCAACTATACCCATAGCTCCATCGTCTGATTCGACTCCTGCAGGTATTCATGCGTTGTGGGCACTTGACGGTATATGAGGTACATTCGATTCCGATCGCTCCACCTCCACCCTGCGGGCGTTCTGCATTTTTAAAAATCATTTTTTCAAAACTTCTTTCTCGGACATTTGAAGTGTCAAAGCAGGAAGAGCCAGAGAAAACTGTGCTCGCGGAGCAAAAGCGGATATTCCGCACGTTTGTCCCATTCGTTACATCGCCTCCAGTGTCCTTGAACGTCAGTGGAGGCTATACGCTCGCCGGCGTCTTTTTTACCGGTGATAGACCAAGCTGGATTATACGCACGGACAAGGGTGGCCCCAAGCTGTTCCCGAGCGGACATGCGGTCGTGCATGCTTTTACAGCATGCTCCTTGTGGGAATCCAAAGCGGAGTTTTTGGTGTACTCTGACGAGGTAACGGGGGTGACATCACGTGAATCACCGAGGCGTTAGGCTAAATGGTTGTTTGTACAGGGCCCCAGCCTTTTGGAGTGGATCCCTGACGTTGAATTAGACTCCTCGCTGCCGAAACGTTCCTTCCCGCGGTCTCGACCGTATACAAATGTGACGTTTGAGCCATCAGCGTCGTTGATCGTTGCGGCATCCGCATTGCAAGCGCGATTCGCCTCGTACGATGAGGACAACAACATCATTTGGGAGCCGGATGGTAAGTGTAGTGGCCCAGATCCGCGTAGGCGTGAAGTCTAAAGAGACACAGGCGCAGGCGTTTCATTCCCGCAGTGTGATTGTTCGACGTTGGAGCTTATTTCTCCTGACACTTGGATCACTATGGACGGGCGAGTCCCTTCTGATTATATGAAAGGGAATCTTCTGACCCCGTTATAGATATGAATTTGCTCCAAACGAATACGTCAATGCGCTGGAGTGTGTGACGTTGGAGACGCTTAGCACAGAGTCCGGGAGCAGAGATTTTATTGCGGTTGGGACAACTATCGACCGTGGTGAAGATTTAGCTGTCAAGGGTGCCGTGAGTGGAGATATCCCCATTATCAATCTTTTCGCTCGCTCAGAAGTATCTTTCAAGACGTACATCTTTGAGGTCGTTGAGGTGGTACCTGACCCGTCGTCTCCGATTCAACGCTGGTATAAGCTAAAACTGCGCGTTCGTGATGATGCCAAGGGCCCTGTAACTGCACTCTGCGGCATCAACGGGTACTTGGTGTCATCCATGGGACAAAAGGTGGAGTATCCTCATTCAATGGAATGCGATGCTGGCTAACGTGAATTTCTAGATATTTGTCAGGGCGTTTGACCTCGATGAGCGCCTTGTAGGTGTGGCGTTCTTGGACGTCGGTGTCTATGTTACTAGTCTACGAGTGCTCAAAAACCTCCTATTGATTGGGGATGCAATCAAGAGCGTTTGGCTCGTTGCGTTCCAGGTAGGTGTCCTTGATGTAACCTCTGTGGATCATGCAAGGATGATCCGACTCTAGGAGGACCCGTACAAATTGGTTGTCCTGGCCAAAGATACTCGACGGGCGTACGCGACCAACGTTGACTTTTTTTTCACGAATGGGGAGCTGTCCATCGTTCTCAACGATGAGGAAGGGGTACTGCGTATGCTCGGTTATGACCCAAACGGTACGCTCTCTACATTCTTATTTGTTGACGTCGCTTCATGACATGGCTTGGTCTAGATCCCGACTCGAGAGGCGGTCAGCATCTCTTGTGCCACACCGAGTTCCATTGCCACAAGGAATGTCATGCGTCCCGTACAATCGCACGGCGAACGAAGGAGGACAGCGAGATTCCGCAGGCGAAGCTTATCGCTGGTATGCATCCCGTTTAGGCGGTGAAACCCTATGGACATATCCTTTATAGGCTACACGGACGGTTCGTTGTCGGCGCTCACGCCCGTCGACGAAGGTGCCTTCAAGCGACTGCACCTTCTTCAAGGCCAACTACTGCGCAACACGCAGCATGTCGCTGGTCTCAATCCAAAGGCATATCGGTAAGTCGCCATTGCTCCACCCCATTCCCGCTTTTTTTAATTTCCTTACTCTTCTTACGCGCGACCTCGATAGGATTGTCCGTAATGATACAGTATCGAAACCGCTCTCCAAGGGTGTTTTGGATGGCCAGTTGATCCAAGTGTTTGAAGAGTTGAGTGTACAGGGTCAGCAGGAGATGACACGACAAATCGGGACGGAACGGTTGGCGGTGTTGCGGGACTGGAGCTTGTTTGCCGTCCCTTGGTAATCTAGGGTATTTTCGTTTATGTTTCGCGATTGTCTGTAGGTTGATCGGACGCTGCATGTAGGAGACAGGGTTGTTGTAGAGCTTAAGAAGCATCTTGGAAACATAATGGTTGTGGGGCATATGGTGTAGCTGGTTATCACATCCGCTTAGCATGGCGCTACCTGCGGGGGGTCTCCGGTTCGAGTCCGGATTTGTCCACAATTTTTTTCGCCCTTTCTTTCCCCCTGTACCTCCAGATCAGCACCCCGCAACTTGAACTAGATACTCGCCGGCATTTCCACGGGCTTTACTAGACAGGTCTAACAGTTGAACTGGTTGGCCTCGACAACACACTCAGGCTGCAGACACCTGCACGATGCATACATTGTCAGCGGAAACAGTAAGGCCGCAGCAAAGCAAGGATATCATCAAGCGAGCAATGGCTATGCGGGACCGTTGCGGAAGTCCGTGCTGAGGAAGCACGTCCTGACTTTCTTGGCAAACGACTTAGCCTTTGGCCGGGATTGCATCCCATCGGATTCATCCATGCATGTGCATCCGAGATTCGGACGCGCATAACGCACACTGACCCGCCTGACGATGTCATGTCCTTATTGCGCTCGTACCCGCTCGCGATGACATCGCAGGCCAATTTACGGCTCTCGACCTTCACCTATTCGACACATATACGTCTGCTTCGTTGAAGCCATGAAATGTGAGCCACCCCTGAACCCGGCATCATTCGACCGACAAGGCCACACACAGTACATGGCCATGACTGTCGTCAGCGGCATACGGGAGTGCTATGCACAAGAGGCTCGGCAAAGCAAGAATATCCTCAAGCAGGTGAACGACAGGGAACGATTTGTAGCGGTCGTTGCTCGGACGGAAGTGTGCGCATGCTGACATTCTTGGCCATTTAGCCAAACCCCGTGTCGGGATTACACCCAACATCGGCCCCGACCAAGCATAACCGCATCGATTCGGGCGCATATAACCAATACCAACCAGTTTGACAATGTCACATCATGATGCTCATCGCGATCATGCCGTTGCGATGGCTGCACTGCAGACCGACTCGGCGGCTCTGCCTTCGCTCACCCGACGCATATATGCTGGATTGAAACCATGGAATGTGAGCCACCCCTTATCCGACTGGCCCACCACAGTTGCATGACCGCGTCGGCAGGATACAGGGGTGCTATGCACAAAGGTTCAACAAGGCAAGGATGTCATCAGGTGAGTGAACGACGCGGCATCATTGCGGTGGTCGTTACGATCGACTCGCGGACGTGGCAGTAATGATCAGGGCGGGAGGACACTCGAGTCAAGTGGGAAGGTGGGTGTAAGAAAAGAAGATTACATTTTCGACGACGTTTTGTATTCATCGAGCATGTGACATCATCTAATTCGCAACAAGACGAAGATGACACTGCCTTTTATTTCAGCGAGATCAAGTTGTAGATGAACTGGTTGTAGTCTTGTAGGATCGAAAACTTCGGCAAGGATCAACATGTGGATCCGGATGTAAAGTTCAGCCAAAGTCTAGGAAGAATCAACCTCTGAATTTAGATAGTGGAATGTTCATGTGGTCCGTGCAGGCATCTGCTAGCGCATGATTTATGTCAGTTGGGTGACAGACAATGTACTTTGTAAATCACACATCCTCAATTGCCCACTCGAAGCCACACCAAGATTCCCTGAATAAGAGTAGGTGATTTAGTTTCATCCACTAACAGCCGATACGATCAGAGTCATCCCCCTGTTGTCTCAACTCCACCGTACGCGCATCACTTTCCGGCTGACGCCTGTCGATGTCTCCCAGACAGTCTCGACACGACCTCCGACTGACTCGACAGAACGTACGAACTCGATGACGCCGCCTCCAACACCAAAGTAGACGGTCTTTCCAGCAACCAGACAGATACAATCACCTTCCCCGTGCCCTCCAGAAGATGCCTCTCTCAAGACGCGTACCAGACTAGGAAGCGCATCAAGGTGGTAGATAGTTTCAGAGGTCACGACAATGTGATACGCAGGTGCATCACTTTTCTTATCACCAACAACGCCATCACCGAAGCTAGCACCACCCACGTTGCCCTTCCGGACGGCATCGAGGTCAAAGGTTTCCCAAGAGCCGGAAAAGAAACGGAGGTGAAGTCGATATGTATGGAGTGCGGTTTTGAACGCGTGAATGAGCTCCGGGGTGACGTGTACTACTTCTGAATCCGCCACAGATGTATGATGCTCTGAGCTACGGAAGGTGGCTGCCGCGGATGAGGTATCTAAAGGGAGTTATGAGAAAAAGGGACACCTATCCAAGGGTTGCTTACACCAAGCGAGCACGATGTTGGGCATGGTCACGAGCTGCAGGACGGAGGCATTATAATCTTGTAGGTGAATGTGTGTCTCGGCGACTTCGGTTATCTGGCACGTAAATAGCTCCTGAAGAATGCATAGCGTAGGTATAGCCGTGCCGCAGCCGAGCTAGAAATATACGATATTTGGGTAACAATGAAAAAAAAAATAAGGGAGATGTCTGAAAAACAAATGGATGACCGTACCTCCAACACACGCTTCCCTCTAGCTTTGGTACCCTGCATGTCCCGTCCGAGACATTCAGCCAGATCGAGGCTACACTCCCACGTTTTCAGACCACCTTCGTAGACGAGCGGGACGAGGTCGGCAGGGTTGTCTATGAACTGTAGGGCAGATGCAAAATTGGGGTCCGACCCGGACCCGTCGGACTCTGGATCACCCGTGCCCTCGGAGATGAGCTGGAAACGCGCGTCAAACAGGTCACGACGGGCCAGTTTAAAGGACGCTGATGGCGGGGATATGAAGGAGTAAGATATTTGAGATGGAAGCGCGTCTAGCTAGACTTGACATATGATTACAAGTGAGGTGGATGAGGAGAGGGTACGCTGAACAAACCAGGGTGTCGAGATCGATTTCAGAAAATGTTTGCTGAGGCGTCAAAACGGAGTGATGGGTGTGTCGATCCAGGGGAGGAACCAAAGCAGTGACATCGTGTACACGATCGTCGACGTCAAAATTGAAATGAAACATGACCGAGTGTGGTAGTACAAAAGGACGAGGTAACTTGTGGAAGCTTATGTAACTTATTTGGGTTAGCTGCACCCAAATTTGGTAATCGCATCAATGACAGCGGCTATTGGGACATTCCATAAATGGGACTCAATAGAAATTTACATTGTTGAACGCGTTGAGTTGGCTTTGAACAACACGACAATGTGTTCCTCCACAATGCGTGGACAGCAGGTTATAAATGTAGCATGCATGGTTCGTTCCACTCATCATCATATTTCACACATTCCCAGCAGCAATACTCCATCCATCCATTAACCACCGTCACCGCTTACCTATGGAAGAGGATGTGGAAATCTTTGGCATGCTATTCGTGTCACCTTCCTCCGCATCAGATGTACTTGCCGAAAGGTACTGTGCGTCTGATACATTCGAGGATTTTGATCACGTCTCCGTCACATCCCATGGCTACTGCATTGTCTCATGAAGCGCTACGCTTCATATCACCGTCGCATGTCGTGTGTCTCAACACGGTCAGTCAAGTGAACTACTCTGACACAATCCTGACTTTTCCCACAGACCAGGCGGTTTTTAGACCGTAATTTATGTATTCTTATTGGTGTATTTATTTCAAGTTTCCCTGCAAGCTTTTGGTTACCACGCCGAAACTGGTCGCAGGAGATGGTCATTCACCTGGTTCGCTTTGGCTCCTTCCGATGCAATGGTTGCATTGCTACTCGTGATCTGGGCGACGCTCGTATCGCAAACATGTTTGGACGTCCTTGGTAGGCCTTTTTGGTTCTGTTAACCTCCACCCAAACTCATGCCACATAGGCCTTCTACATCCGCACGTCCATTACGCGCATGGCTTGTCCCGGGCATCCCGTCTCGACGGGCGTCGATCCCACCGAGTGTCGTAGCCTCCACCCTCACGTTGCAACAGCACGTTGCCAGGTCCCACATAACGGCTCCCAATTCAATGCCCCGGACAAGTGATCTCCGCATAGCAATGCCATCTCCGGGTCCAGTACACGCAACTTCTGGAAATTTTTTGGTATCATTATTTCTCTGGGCGTTGGGTGTTTTTGGAGGGTATATGAACAGAGTTGACGCGAGTGTGCGGTTAAGTTGGAACATGCTGGGCATCCGTATTTGTAGTTCGATCTTCACCACGGTCACACCGTGCTCCATTCTCGCGATCTGGCATCGTGTTATGCATTCGGTTAGTTTTCCGCGAAGCTGGCGCTTCGTTTAGGGGGTTAGGAATTGATGTTTTTCGAGAAATGGCAACTTTTGCTTCCGCTGCTATCTAGAAAGATTATCAGACTAACCGCTTGGCCCTTGTCCGTAGACGTCCTTCGCTTCGCAATATGGCCACCCCAGATCTTTTGTAGTGATCCTTGGTGAGCATGAGCCAACGTTATGATTAATACAAGGACTGTTTTGTAAGTCTACTGCGGCCTACCTAGGTCTACGTTGCACATATACCACCGCGATACCGAACCAATGATTCGGTATTACTGCCTTTTGGCGTAGCGGATTTAAGCGGCAGGTGGCTGGGCCGCTTGCACGTTTGGCCGGTAAGAATGCAAGGGTTAATGTAGGGCAACGACCTCGAGGAGCGACAGGCCACACCTTGGATGGCACACACCAACATGATCATACGCTCTCTTCAATCCTTGCAGATCGGCACTGTGGCCTTACCAAGTTGTCAGCTGCGACTCGGAGAAGCAGATTAGCCTTGATACCCCGAGTCTATATATCCTACCGCGGATGCGACAAGTCAATGAGCTGTGTGGTTGAAAAACATCAGGATCAAAAAGTACCCGCGGTTTGAGAGTGTCCAAAAATTTGCAACGCACCTGGGACCCAATGTCAACGATACGCGATATCCAACATGCGAATATGGCATTGTATCTCATCGCCTTACGAGCACGCACTAATTGCTTGCATATTGCGACGCGTTAGCATTAGGTGTAGCTGATGTCGAAGCAGATCGAAGCTGGAGATGTGCCAAGTGAGTGCTTCTGTCGGACAAAACCAAGTCTGGTGGTACCTCACCTTGCCTGCCACAGCTCGCTCGGGATGCCGATTCGCCGCCATCGCCGCCTTGGAACGCGATGTGGCAATGTGCAGAATAAATTCCGTTGGCCCGATCGAGGTTGCAACGCAAAATGTGACCACAAAAACGGTGGAACGATCGCCGACATAAAATGTGCCACTGCAAGCCTGAGTAGTCCTGCAAGTGATCCACTGCCAGCAAAACGGTTCCACCGGTAGTTGTATCGACAACTTGCTTCGAGTCATGTAGAGTGTTTGCCGTGGAATCCGCAGAGGGTGAACCCGATGATGCATGTTTATCGACAAGACGGCGCCACGTTAAACCCTTCAGCGTGGGGATAAGGAAAGGTGAGCATGGAAAAATGCGATCCATTGTAATGTGGTTTAACTCAAGTTAGTGCATCCACCACCCACAAGGCTATTGATCCCGAGTTCCATGTAGCACTGCCACAGATTAGCGCCTGGTGACCAGCCCGCTATGAGGTTGCCTCCCAGTGCGGCAATCTCATAGCGGGCTAATCACCCTAGGCTTCAGCATTCAGTACATCAACTTCGACCGGTACAAACAAGACAGAGGCAAGAGAAACGTGGGTGTGGGCTTTCTACTTGACCTGCTTGGGCTACCATACTGGACATTGTAAGTTCTGCGACACCATGCAAGAGCACTCAACAGGAATGACTGCCTTTCTAGCTTTCATTTTGGATCTTGAATCATCGTCGCTGAATGATTGATGCGTTTTCCTAAGCCTCGAGTCCTCGACACGGAACCTGATCCAGTTTGGCAGATTTAAAGTTGGCGCCGAAGCTGGCAGCGGATACAATTTAGATATGGTAACGATACGTTGATGTCATCTGCGGAATACACTAACACTCATCTGCAGGAGTAGCTGAAAACTCACAGCACACGCACAAGCTTTTCGAAGATCCTGCAAGTTGTTACGCATAAGCACTAGCTTAGTCGGCTCTGCATCACGTACATAGCGTGGAAAAGTGTCTCTTGTCCACACTTCCTACTAGCCGACAGTCTAACCGACGAAAATGCAAAACAAGTCCGCCCGTTCATCGCTCTTTTTGACAATTCATCCGACGTGCGTACTGTGACCCAGAACAAAGTAAGAACAGTGACAATTAATCAAAGCGTCGATCTCTCATGCTTTTTTCCCCAAGTGGTAGCTATGAAACATTCAATGCCAGGTTCCGACTATCCGAGTCGCGAGACACTCTACGGAAATCCGAAGTCAACACTCTCAAAGGTTTGAAATCCACTGATTGTTTGCAGGTACGCTCTCCCTCGAATAACAACTTGAGGAAAGTCGGTCGAACTGTCCTCGTCGTTCTCTTTGATAAGTCATCAAAGAAAGGAGCCACCCCACCACTTCCAAACTCAAAATGGAAAATCTAAAGGGTCAAAAAAGCGCCGTTTTATTTTGCCTGTGGCCCTCTTTCGCTTTGTAGTGGCGATGCATTGGATGTCCACTCCTCGGCGATGTCATGTTCCCCGATCCAACGCCTTTCAGGTCGTCAAATCATCGAGTCCACATGTCGTCTCTGACAGGTTCCCCGAGGTTGTGCGCTTTCCCCCGTCGCGGTGGACAAAAGCGTTCGTTTTGCTTGCTACCAACAAAAGACCACAATCCTATTGCTCGTCCACACCGAGAGACAACAAACTGGACGGCCATTCGATATAAAAGTCGACCGACCAAGGTGAGCAAAGGCATCATCAGTTCTACCTCGAATTCGACATTCGAAAAAAAATGCAGCGCAACAGCCAGTCCCCTGAAATGATGGCCGTCTACAAGGGTGAGTACTGGAGTACTTTCCCTCTTGTCCCTGTCTCTGGCTCCACGTCGCTGACGCATATCTTCCAGCCTACGCGGCGAGCCTTCGTCCGACACAACAACCCGAGTATAGAATTGTGCACAGGTCACAGCCTAACATTCAGGTCCCTCCTGGCAGCCTTCCGATCATGATCATCCAATTTTTCCGGGGAACGCGCCAGACGGGCGACAACAGACTTCACCACTGGGCGATCTTCATCCCGACTTCGACTCAACGAGGCGTCGGAAACTATTACGAGATTGGTGGCAGCCTGCGGGATGGGTACTTCTTGCAAAACCTTGTCCACAACCGACACGGGATGTGGAACGACGAGCGCGGAGCGCATCTGGTTGGGTATGTCGCGCCGGAATATCTGGGACACCTCGAGTCGCGTTTTGCCCTTGTTCCGATCGTCCAAGGAAGGCCTACCTGGAACTGCCAGACTTGGGTCGCTGAGGCGTTGCAAGGATTAAACTCGCGGGAGATGTTCGCCGTGCAGATGGACTATGCGCAGTGGTACCAGCAAATGGAGATCGTGGAAGTAGCTTGGAATATCGGGGATGCCTAAGCCTGGAGCGATGGAGCGATGGAGCGTGGTTTCAAGGTAACTATATCATTTTCTCAGATCTGTTTAGATATTTGCATTTGTACTCGAACACATCTCTCTGTTGTATCGTCCTTTGTATTCGCTTCCTAACAATGTTATCGTGTCTGTGAAGTTCAAATTTGGGTTATACCATAAATCCAAACACGACACAGCGCGTAGAGCCAAGAGGTGACGGTGTTCGATATGTGCGAACCTTTTTGTATCGCACATTATATTTATGTCCACGAAATGGACCCGTTCTGATATCTGCCGGTCTCACTTCGTCGAGGCATGAAAATCAACGTCTTATAGCAATCGTCGACGTTGCAAACCACGATAAGTGTAATTATGAAGATTTCTGCAGGGAATCATACGGTCAGGAAATAACCCGGAGAACGAGCATCGAGCGTCGACCATACTTTAACATCTCAGAAAAGCCTAGAAGAAAGTATTGGATCGGAGAATTCACTTGGATTGAAAGAAGAATTTATCGCACGGTGAAATAGCACCTCTAGTCAGCGTAAGACGAATTCGTAGTAGAACGATAAGATAATTGGGCACGAGTAATCGTCAAGTTGCCAGTCACCGATGGCGGATCGAACAAGGTTTTTCTGCCGAGGATGACCAGCTTAGTATCAATATCTGTTGCACACCGGGGGTCAACCTGTCTTATGCCCCAACTTTGGGCTGGCGCGACGGCCATAGCCTGTGGGTCGATAAGAAACCCCATAAGGCCAAGTTGAAGGCGTTAGTGAGATCGCGATGTGGACATCGTAATATGAATTGCGGCCAGCACTTGATACTTGAAAGTCACGGTAACGCACCGTATCAAATCAGCGAATGCAAACAGGGCTGGTGAACCACCATGGCGCTTCGCTTGCCCTTGCTTGCCTGCCGCGTTTGGACGGCTTAGGTAATCGATGCGCTTGCTGCAGGAAGTCATGTGTTAACACGTGATTGGCAGCCAATGAGCGACCGCACAGCATGTTTATTTTTCGACATAAGTACAACTTACTATCCTTTGATTTGTATGTAAATATACGGGTAATGCGCTCATATCTCAACACGCCAAGTGCCCATCAGATTTTTATTATTATTTTCTCCGTCTCCAACGTGCAAACAACGTTGGAACAATTGAGGATTCCGGCACACGTTTCACAATTGTAAGCCGCAGCCAATCGCAGTAAGCGTGCCTATCTTAGTGGCTGTGTGCTTGGTCCCTCCTCGAAGACCGTCTCATTTAGCGAGGTCTGGGAATCGGACGTTCGCATTCTGTCGTTATAACGACCAGAGCAGCGTGAATACCTCTCACTAGATACCCACCATGCGCCTCTCTATCCTGTCCCCGCTCGCAGTCGCCGTCGCGCTCATACCCCAATCGTATGCCTGGGGCGTGGTCGGTACGTGTCCCTTCCGCCGTGCTTGTCGTCACTCACCCCAAATGGGTCCACAGGCCATGAAGTGGTCGCGACCATCGCGCAAATGCACTTGCATCCCACCGTGATGCCCAAACTTTGTGAAATCCTCGCGTTTGACGAGGAGTGCCACCTGGCACCCGTCGCGGCGTGGGCAGACAATGCCCGTCGACAGGGCAAATACAGGTGGACCGCACCGCTGCACTACATCGGCGCCGTGGGCGACTTTCCTCCCGCGGCGTGCGCCTTTCCCGGTCTGGAAGGATGGGAAGGTCGGACGCACATCAACGTCTTGAACGCCATCCGGAACACGACCAACGTCCTCCAAGAATTCGAAGGACTCCGCAGCGCGGGCATCCAAGTCGAGACGGAGCCAGACGAGGCCGTGCCATACTACATCCAGGACGCGCTCAAGTTCTTGATCCATTTCGTCGGCGACATGCACATGCCGCTGCACCTCACCGGGCGGAACCGCGGTGGCAACGGCGACAAGGTCGCGTTTGACGGGCGCTCCACGAGTACGTATCGCTTCGTTCATTTCGTTTTGCTTGATTTCGCCGAAGAACCGACGTGTTGACCACCTCGTTCGTGCAGACCTTCACTCCGTATGGGACTCGCTCCTCATCTCGGAACGCCTCCGCACGCTCCCGCGCAACTATACCCTCCCCCTTCCTCTCCCAGAGATCGAGTTGTTCCTACGAGATACCATCTACGACCCTTACATCCGTCGTCTCGTCTGGGAAGGTCTCCTAGACAAGTGGGAGGAGGCGGACCTCGAAGAGTGGATCCTCTGCCCGTCCGCGTCCTCGTCTGCACCACGACACGCGTCTACGCCGCAATCCTTCTTTTCCCTCTTCTCGTCGATCGTGGGCAAATCCAAAGGCAGCGTCGTGAGTGAGAGCGATGGCGGACTGGGCGTCGACGACGACGTGCTCTGTCCCTACGCCTGGGCCAAACCAATTCACCAACTCAACTGTGACATCGTCTTTCCCAAGGAACTCGACGAACACACGTCTCGCCTGTGGTCAGAGCGGGCGGACGACGAGCTGACCCTGCAGCGCAAGAAATCGCACTATTTCGAATTAAATACCCCCGAATATGCCGGTGCCATCAAAGAGAAGTGGATTGTTGAAAAGTTATTGACGCAGGCGGGCGTTCGGCTCGCTGCCGTTCTTAACTGGATTTATGCAGATGTAGACGAAGACGCGCAAGCGGGGTGGTATCCATCGCTCTAACGTATTTCAAGATACCCCAGATCCTTTGATGTGTACTAGACAACTAATGGCTCTGTAATATTATGAGACTCGGCCACCTTCACGGCTAACGAAGTCAAATCAATTTCGAAAGTTGTATCTAGGAAAAAGGAATGAAGCCGGCGCATTGTATGAGTCCGCTACTATGCTTGTATCCGCCACAAAAAATTAAAGTGCCTCGACCACACCATCTCAACGTGCGCGCACCCTTCACAAGACGATCAGTTGCTTAATGCCAGTCATCCAGAGCGTGATGTCGTCCGTCTGCGATCCCTTGGCCAGGAGATCGACATGAATGCTCAACGCCAATTCTCGGTCACGAGCGACAATTGCTAACCAACAACCGGTTCAATCCACGCACACCAACGTCAAAAGGACCGGCGTACCTTGGGTAAGCACGAGCAACTGCTCCACGACAGGCTTGGAGAGCGTCTCACAGTTGAGCGCGTCGAACAAGGGGTTCAAACGACGTTCAATGTCGTCGACCATGCGTTTTTGATGCGGCTGTGTGTGCCCCGTCAGGCATCACGCAAGAAACAGAAAGAAGAAGACGAAACCTACCGGCGCCGTTTGCTTCAAATGCACCAGCTGTTCCAACAGCACATTGTAAATCGGCAGTGCCGCGTCAGGGATGTGCGTGCGATCACCAGGTGCTAAACAAGATGTCATTTACGATCGACATATAATACCATATTCTACGTACGGTATTTGGGCGGCGGAGGTCCTCTCGACGGAGCAGGTGCACGCGAAGGTGCAGGTGCAGCTGGGCTACTCGGGCCGCCGGGCGGAGGTCCGTGTGACTGCGATGGCAACCCACCCAATGCATGTTGCGCTGGAGGTGGCCCCCTTACCGACGGCGGTGGTCCCTGACTTAAAGTGGGTGGTGGCCCATATGGTCTAGATTGCGGCCGAGCCTGAAGGGGAGGTGCTGCGTAAGATCCCTGAGAAGCCTGAGAAGGGGGGGGAGCATAGGGGCCTTGAGTCTGGGATATCGGCGGGGTGTAAGATCCCTGAGAAGCTTGGGGTAGGGGAGCGTATGACCCGGGCTGTTGCTGAGGCGGAGTTTGACCCGGTGGGGGCGCATATGGACCAGGATGGTGTGGGACACCGACAGGTCCTCCTATACCAGGTGGCGGCGTCCCCCGTGCATATGGTCCAGGGAGTGGTGCAACGCCACGTGGAGGTCCCGGAGGCGGCGTAGTCATGTACGTTCCGGACGGGCCAAGTGGAACTGTCCCTAGGGAAGGCGATGTATACTGTGCCCCACCGGCGGGCTGTACAGGTGGCTGGCCGGGAGTAACCATGGTTTTGGGCGGGGGACCTGCCGGCGGAGGAAGAGGTTTCTGTACGTTCAGTGCCTGTGGGGGAAAAGGTGAAACTCGTCCTTGAACTGCGAATGTGGGCGTAGGTGGCGTCTGATTGGCATTCGGGAATGGGGAGATAATGGGCTCTGGCTTCCCTGCATTGATCAAGCCAGGTATACGCTTGATAGCTTCAGGTGGGTCATTCCACCCTCCGTTTTGTCCGCGGTGAAATCCTTGGTTGGCCACTGGGGGATGAGTTGGTGCAACGATCCTTTGGGGAGGCAGTCTAACCGTGGCTTGGGGTGGCGTGTATGGCCTGCTTTGAATACTCTCCGTATTGTAAGTTAATTGGGGTTGATACACGGGTTGGGTTGGTTGATAAGTCGGACGCACAGGCGCGTATGGCCCGCCACCTTGGCCGGATGTCGCAGGAATTGGCTTCGCGGTGAGATTAGCCAGAGGAATGTCCTCCTGAGCAGAACTGGGGACACGAGACACTTTTCCAGACCAAACCAACAGCCGTTCACGCACAGCCGCAGAGTCTAAAGCGGTACCTGTGTAGGCCTCTGGCGTCAACTTCAAATACTCGGCGGCTTCTTTGACGAGACCTTGCGAAGCTAGCATCTCGGCGTATTCGAAATATCTATCATAGAGCGCCGCGAGCTTGTAACTTTTGACAGAACCATCCGTAGCCTCAGCGCGCACCGAAAGATCATCATCCACATACTTGACGGCACCACGGAAAACGGTCACCTTCTCGATGAAAGTTTGCAAGGCATGCGCGTGAGTTGCGTAGCGAGAGGTAGACTCAGGAGTATCCAGGTCCTGGACTCGGTGCGCTTCTTCCTCTGCGAGTTCCTCGACCCAGATGTTAACCAGCCTCTCGAGACGTCCAGCAGCAAGGTACGTTAGAGTTGCTGTTCTCCTCAGTTCTAACGCGCTCGCGACCTGATCTTCCAAAGAGTCTGTAGGGGCCTCCGTGCGAAGAACCCCAGCCTGGAACTCAAGTCGGGCCCCAAGCTGCTCTGCCAACCCTCCAAACTCATCCCCGCTCGCAAATGTGCACAGGACCACAAAAACTTCAGCCCATTCTGTCAAATCGGCATTCTGCACAACGTCGTCGAGGTCATTGGTAACGATGCTCTGGAAGAGGCGGAGGTAAGGGTGTTCCGTGGTTTGGTTCTCAAAGTATGCTTTTTGGGTTCGTTGCAGAAGATCGTTACCCCCTTTGATAGCGAGAAGGAGAGCATCAGCATAACGTTCGGCAGAGAGACAGAGCTCCACAGCACTGCAGAAGTCACCGAGAACCAATGCACGCGTGATAAGCCTATCAGTTTCGCTCTCGTCGGTAGGATAAATCCTAAAGGTATTGTTCTTGATGCTCAAGCTCTCGCTGACGACACTAGATGGGCCGCTTCCGATCGTGGCAGCTACACTGGAGTCGATTCCGTAGTTCGTATGAGGCACGACCATCGTTTGCGCATCATTGGCATGGGGGTCCTGGGTGATTGCCATGGTGGTAAAGAAGTCGGCACCAGTGCCTGCGCCAAAGGTGCCAGCAACAGCTTCATCCCCAAAGAGCGATGGTTCAGTGGTAGTGGATTCGCCGTCCGCAGGTGGGGCATCGGATGTAGACATTTCTGACCCAGTCTTCTCTGTATCCGTAGCTTCCACCTCTGGCTCTGGCTCAGGGTCCACAAAAGAGACCACAGGATCGCGAGGTTCAAGATTGTCAAGCTCCTCATCCGCTGTGTAGCTGAGTGCAGGAGCGGTAGCTTGTCGCGCCCGGGCCTCTTTGAGTTTCGCAGCAGCTTCTTCGATGCGTGCCTTGACCTCTTCTTTCGAGTAGCCCAGAAGCGTTATCAACTCCTCCCTCGAGTTTGATCTAAAGAGACTTAACAAAGCTTTCCAAGTCTCTTCAGCCCTAGATGACCCCCCAACACTGCCTCGAGCAAATCCTTCCAATGCACCCTCATCTTCCGCCATCCTCAGGTTTTTCACTCTCGCTATGACAGTTTCCTCACTGCAGACCTCTCTCAAGTGTACGACACAGCTTTGCGTCTTGCCGTGTGCACCTTGGAGGTTGCTAACAGTCACCAGCTTGCCTCCGAACCCAAAGCAAGCGGACACAGGACGACGGAGCCAACGCGGGGGTTGCTTTAAGCTAAGTCCCTGCGTAGCCTGAAGAGCTGGTATTTGAGGGTCAAAAAGCTCAACACCAGATTGTCTTGGAGTAGCCGGTACAGACGAGGGAGCGGCGTTGGTAGTTTGCAAGGAATGAATACCAATGGTACCGGAGAAAAATGCAGTTGCGAGGAGATCGGGGTTGCGAGGGCACCATTCGACTTGGAATGCCCAGTTTTCTTCCGGAGGGAGCTATTGTGCGGATAGGAGGAGTGTAATCAAAGTAATGATGACCGATCGAATATCATTGAATGAATATGCAGAGCAAGATTGGACAAGAAGTACTAAAGGTCAGAAAGGAGAGAAAGAAACTTCGGGAGCACGCACCTCTCCAATTATCTCTGACGTTTGCGGGTTCCAACACAAAGCACGGTTATCTTTACCACAAGACAATAATAAATCCGCATCTTGTTTACACCAAGATAATGAAAGTACGCCCTTCTCGTGCCCTGTGAGAATCTTTATATGACATCATTAATAAGTGGCTCTAAAATGGGCTCCTGGGCATCAACTCACCTTCTCTGGTGCCCGGGCGTTGCGAAGATCCCAAACCATGATAACCGGTGACATGTCATCCTCTGAAGCAGTGACTAATCGCGTCGCCTGGGATGAGCAGTCAGTAAGAACGCACAACGAATAGCCAATCCTTACATTATCCGGATGCCATGCAATAGCACTCATACCCCTCCGACCACCTACAGCCATCCCACTGCCTACTGCACCGCCAAGCGTGCCTGCTCCACCACCGTAGGCAAGAGCTACGACTTCGCGTTTACCACGAAGATCCCATACAACAGAATAACCGGAACTGCTTGCGCCGGCTAGGACATATTGCACTTGTTGGTTCCAGGCAACGGATGTGATCTCGTCGAGCTTCGAGCTGCGATTGCCCGGGGTAGGGGAGTAAGGCTTTGAGGGATCGTTGAGGTCCCAAATATAAATCTATTTACGCATGTCGACGTGGAAGTAAATATGATGACGTGTATCATGAGTACGAGGACTGACCTCCCCGCTGACCGCACCCGAAGACAAGAGGCTAGTTTGAATTGGGTTGAAATCAAGCCCACGGACTGGTCCAGTATGAATCGAATTGCGAAGGACAAGTGATTCTGATATACTAGAGGAACGACGCGACAATCAGCACAGCAGCAGGAGATGGCATCGATAGAAATCACGAACTCTGCCTGCGCGATGATCTTTGCAGGGTCCCACAATGCAAGTTCACCGTTCTCCAAGCCTGCGGCAATAACCCCGCGCGATCGGTCCTTGTGCACCTGGCCCCATGCAATACGGTTGAATCTGCAACGCGCATGCGTCTCAATACGCAACAATCACGAAAAGGTGTAATTACCTCGCGGTATCGGTGACAAGGCCCACGGGTTTTGAATCGACGTCGGCACCAAGGTAGACTTCATCCCGGTTCATGAAGTCGGGCTGCCATATTTCGAGCCGGGTTTCGTTCGAAAAAGACTCGTCGAGAGCACCAGCAACGGAGGCAGTCGCGATGAGTGGAAGTGTTGAAGTGGGCGACCAAGCGAAAGTCGCCGTCCTGTAGATTTCTTTTTGTTTCATAGTCACCAACCTCGACGTGAAGTTCCAAGTTACTGCTAAACAAATCTAAAATATAACACACAGTGCTTTCGTGTCACATGAACCGGCCCTACACATTTTTATCACGTGACCATATGTACACTGGTGAAGGTAAGGTAACAAATCCCAAAGCCTATTATAAGGATACAATGGGTTCGAGCACTCGTGTAGCACCATGACTGGAAGTCCGGAATCAGTAAAGAGTCATAGAAATCAAGAGCAGAGCCTCAGGAAACAATATGGTCCATCATGAAAGATCGGACATATGCTTGTATGTATGATAGACATCCTTGGAATGAAGGGTGCTAAATACACGGGCTCACCTTATACAACCAAGTATACATTGCACGTGCTAGTCAAAGTGCCTGTCAAATTGATGCATGAGTGAATTGAATGACGCTAGTGACGCGAGATTCAGTTGGTGATGCATGTTCGAGTAGGATCATTGGAGATCATCACCAGCTCGAGGATGGAATAGATCATCATGGAAAGCAAGTAAAACCCGTGCTCACCATCGTTTCTTGTGTATGCGGTCCGTCGGAGAGTAAGAAAAATGATTGTATCGGAGTTGAAGGCTAACCTGGAATTAGATCTCCGCTTCATCGGAACTATAAAACAGTCCCCTTCGTTTACGTGGGACGTTCAAGTTTGTCGTCTTCTCGTCTTTGCCAACATGTAAGTGTTTTCACGTTGATCGTAGGAGTTGCAGCACTTCATGCTGCTGTTCTATGATGAAATATTTCAATCAGTTCTGCTTCCGAAGGAGAGCAATCTCTTGTGGATATCCTTATACCAATTCTCTCAATCCTGATTTTTTACATTCGCTTCTTCGTTCTACGAAAACTTGATTCTCACGTCATCTCCTGCAGGGATTACTTTTAGTCATTCGTGTATAAAATGTTGTAGGTAAGCATCTTTGACAACATCATTCAACTTTCATATAGGACGAAAACAAAGTTCATCCATTCTTTGAGTTTACTCGGCCCTCGCGCTTCCGTACGCGCCGCTCCCTCAGCGGAGTGATGCACAGTTTGCCTCGTACTGGGGCAGTTGTGCTGGCACGTTGGTTGTTGCGTGCCGGGGAACATGAAACCTCGGCTTTTCTGACATTTGGTTTGAATGTTTTTCAACATATGCTGATACGGTGGTCTCTGGCAGGTGTATAGGAATAACGTTTTGTACGTACTGGTAATGAATATATTACTGCTTTGTTGAGCTTTTCAATCTTGGTCCATGGCTTTGAGTCAGGCTGACAGTTTCCGGAGGGTAATGGATCAACACCATGACGGTTTCCTATCCACTGATTTCCACTCTGCTGACCGAAAAAAATGCAGCTGCTTGTGGTACGCTCTCGCTTATTGGACCAAAAACCTCCTATCTGGTACGTCGTTTGCTGTGCCAACTGTTTCGGGGTGTTCTGCGCACCACTCTCGCGTTCATGCGACCACTACTGGTACTGCGTTGTACTTTGTCACAGCACGAAAAAACTTGCTGTATTGTTCCTTGTCCCCTGGCGAGATCGACACTGACACTGGTCAAGCAACCTTCCGCACACACGGTGATCAGGGAGTTATGGTAACTGTCCACACGAACTAAACCACCTCCAGGATTGTGCGTCAATGGGCCCATCGACATGTAAAAAACCTCGCGATTCCTGCTGGTCCCGCAAGACGTTTTACTCATGCAAAAACGCCAGATCCACGCATTTCCCCGTGAACGCCAAACGCATGACATCGCCGAACACGCCGCAGGCGGACATGTCGGTGGCAGGAAGACGGGTGCACAAGACGATTTTGGGTCGCTGCGCTTATGTACGAAACCAAGCATTCCTCCCCCCCCGACACTACCGGCTCGTTGATTGGATGATAGGGGGCGCGCTTTGGCAGTTCGGATGCACAAAACAGTTGGTCACCGCTGTCTTGGACGCGCTGAAAGGTGTGTCTCGTCGATTTATGCAAAAATATATACCAACACGTGAACGCAAAAGCTCACTCGCACACATTCAATGCCACGAAGAGGTTGCATCATAATATCAGCGTCGCAAACATTATGTTGATAATGGGGGTCGAGGTTTCTTAATAGACTGGGATTTAGCGGAAGGGGCGAACGATGCTGGAAGTGGATGGCCCAATCGTATGGCAAGCCGTGGCAACATTTTCTTTCACCACTATGCGCTGACGAACATAGGGGACATGGCATTTCGTGTCAGCGAATCTACTGATGAACCCTGGCAAGGTCCCTACTCTCGCGGATGAACTCGAATCTTTTCTGCATGTCCTCGGGTAGATGATGCTGTGCTACGTCCCTGCTCATAAGCGAGAGGCTAGGGAGAGCGGGGATCGCAAGTCCATAGTTTTAGGCGCAGGATACTACCCTTCGTGGAGATATTGACCTAGAACACCGACCCCGCTTTCGGCACTCCTCGCAGAGATGAACCAACCACTCAAGACGCTTTATGGTACCAGGAAACCTACAGCCGAGGATAGGAGGAAGGTAGACATCGACGCACCACCGAGTTTATCAGACAGAGAATTGGTCGGATTATACTTTGTGATTTACAGGTATGAAGACATGCAACGTCTGGCGTCGTCTGCTTGGCTCATTGAAGCGATGAACAAGGCTCTGGAAAAGGAATGACCGTCCGACGACAAGGGCGATCTTACTCTTCCTGATTTTTGACCGGCGCGCAGATCAGGCACGTCATATTTTCAGACTTGCTATCATCGGTGTTCTAGTCGCTTGTGCCAACATATGCCGGCTGCCCAACAAGAGCCTTCTGGGCGTGAATGCCCCGCCGCGGAACTTGTGGCCGGACGTCTCGATTGAGTTGTCACAGCGCGTTTTAATATTAAGGGGTCCCAATTTCGGAGGGCGGGTTTACTTGAACGCGAAAGTGCTAGTTACTAGAGTCAATCAAACCCTGTGCGATGATCGGGGTGGTACGCGGTCGATGTCTTCGCTGGCCAACTGTATCATCGACTCCACCGTTTCTCAAAGTTGAACGTGAGACCCCGATCCGTCGGACCCGGGGCCCAAAGGCGTGGAAGCCTCGGGTTTGAAGCGGTCCGATTGCGCGGACGCGCGTTTACCAGCATGATCGATATCACCACTGGCGTTGCATGCAATTCCGGGTCACTGAATCTCGACGAAATCGTGAGTAAAGCGATACTAGTGGGACTCGTCATGAGCAGCATAGTCCAATAAATTAAATGTAACGAGTAAGTAACAAGTATGCAGGACCAAGACACGAAGTAATGGCAGAACGCGACTGACACGGAACACGAGCCTCCACGAAAAACCCAAAGACATCGTCTTTTAAAGGGCACTCACTCACACCATAAACAAGAAAAAGAAGAAAAAACACTAAAAAGGTACGGTATTCTACATGCATCCACCACCGCGCACGACGCAACCTACCCCGACGCTCCAAAATACTCCTGCGTTTCGACATCCTTGCCATCCAGCGCCTCCTGAATCATCGAAATCGTGCTCTCCAAACTCCGTCGTCGCGTCGACGGACTTGTCCGCGTCGTACCCAAGCTGGCTTGTCTCCCATGTCGTCCTCGGAAGGGCACTTTGCTCGGCGACGACGTGGGTGACGTGGGTGTGGACGGCCCCGCGAGGCTCGACCCGCTCTGCGTAGACGCAAGCGAGGTCGACGAGAGCGCCGCTTCGATTGTTGATTCGATCGACCCAGAGGTCGAAAGCGAGACCAGTTCCGGTGACGAAGGCGTCTCGGGGAGCGATTGCGAGTGTGCGTGTTGGGCGAGGAACGCCTTGGCTTCTTCTGCGTCAAATAGCTCGGGAGGCAAGCGTTCGTTTTCGATATCCGATTTCCGTCTAGGGAGAGATGAGCGCAGGGTGCAACATAAAAGGCAGGGACGTACGCGTCGTCGAATCCGGAAATGGCGTCCTTGATCCCCTCGGTGCCGAGCACCAACGTTGCATAAGGCAGCTTGCCAGATCCGGATATACTCTTTAGTTCGCCCACCTTTTCAGACTCTTCTCTGATAATCAAGATTGCGGTGAGTCACAGCGTGGACGAAAGTGAGTCGCAAGTACCGGAGAAGAGCAAACACGCGCGCCATACGCCCAACAGCAAGAATCTTGTTCTTGATAACCTTTCTCCGTTCAACAGAATCTTCCGGTGAGGGCACCGGCAAGACTTCTTCGTCCGATTCTTCAAGCTCTTCCTTGCTACAGGTATTAAGGACTGCAACAAGCATGTCTGTGACTGTCACAGTATTCAGCATCCATTTGGTAGCCAAGAGATGGAGGCACACTTTTTTCACCGACGAATGGCAAACTCCACGTGAAAACATCCATAAAGTTGGGTAGCCAATATGGGTGGGGTGTACAATTAAATTGACGAATGTTCATCACGTTGCTCTCATATTTAAGAACTGCAGCTTTGTTGTTGTAAACATCGAGATAGTTTGGTGCCGAAAAGATTGTCATGACAGAAGGGAAGCCTGTCGTTTTGGTCTTGCGGTACATGCGGTACCTGAACATACGTGCCGAATATGGTCAAGAACAGAATACATGAAGGGACGTACCCAGCATCCTGAGCCTCGTGCGCACGAATTATCGAGAGAAGGTTATTACGTTCCAGGAACTGACAGGCAGCTTGATAGCTGAAACGAGGTGAGTATAAGCTACTGTGGAAGCGCGAAGCGAGACGCACGTAAAGAAATATGAGCACCCCCGCACGTGATTGTGCACAAAGCTTTCATTCATCTTCTCCTGACCAAAATCTTCGACAGGATCCGACCACAATATGTCACACATCAGCCCATGCGTAGGCGGTTCCCGGAAACGATCAATCTAAGCGCGCTCCTTGAAAAGTACAACATGGGCGATGATAACAGGGACATACTGCGCGGATATCATCCATCGTGTTCAGCTCGGGTGACAACCCACCATGTATGCATAGGAACTGCTTATTCATGATGGCGGCGAGCGGCAGGGCACAAAACGACTCCATGCAGGCCTCATAAATGCGATCTGAATACTTGTGCTTACCTAGTCAAGGAAGCAAGCGATCAGCGTTTCATACCTAGAGCAGTGACACGAGGACTGACACTCGAGCTTGAACGTAAAATAATCTGTGAGATGACGGCACTCGTGGTTACCACGAAGCAGGAACAGGGTGTCGGGATACCATATTTTCAATGACCACAGGTACAGCACGCACTATCGAAAGAGGTCAGCAGTGGACGGAAGAAGGATACAAGATGGTGGACCTCGATGCTAAAGTAACCTCTGTCGACATAGTCACGGAGAAA